>JAHSPW020000012.1:26406590-26624090 GCA_019985065.2 Arctostaphylos glauca
CGAGAAGTCAAGAGTGGATTCCAGACTCCACAGAGAGAGAGAACTATATAAGTGGTTTTCCAGCCAACTACAGGGGCACTCAGGACCTAATTTAGTCACATGCAAGTCATGTGGCTGCATTCCGTTCATAGTGTAGACGGATGCCAAATGGAAGGGGTCACAGTGATTTCAAAAAATAGATGAGGGGGTGAAGTTGATGAACCTCAATGTTCAGGTGGTGAAGATGATAAAGGGTGATAGTATCTGGATTGAGTCCCGTTGCCACGTCAAGATGTGAAAGACCGTCTGTTTTGCTTTCATTTTATTTCCCCTCGAATAAATTAAGCCTGAGAAGAAGTACGGTGCTGCTTATTTTCAGTTGATGGCTTTATAAACTGCTGCAAACTTTATTGCCCCGCGGAAAAAGAAACCAGATAAACAACTAAGAAAAAGGAAGGAACTGAAAGCAGATATAGTAGTTGATCACAGGCACTCTTCTTAGTACAAGGCCTCGAAGTTCAAAACACACAATACACACTTAGAACACACGATGATGTGCTTATTACTTTAGTCATCTTATGCTTCTCTCTAGCTAAAGAGCCAGCTAGAAGGGTGAGCTTTATTATCATGCACATAGAGCTATGTCTACTGGCCACCGTAGTGTCCTCATCTAGGCCCTGATTTGGCATCGTCGAGGGCTGAGGTTGCACATGGAGGGCAGGTTTTCTGCCTGTTGCATCATCTCTCTCATCTCCTCCCCCTGCCGCTCTCCCTCCTGCTGCTGCTGCTGCCTCACGGCCTCCCTGACACCTTCGCATCTGCACTGCTCGGCGAGGTTTTCCATCTGCTGGCAGCACCGGTGGAGTTGCTGTTGCTGGTGCGGGTTCGGGTCGGTGATCATCGCAACATAATACTCCCTTCCCTGTTGTCGTAAGTACATCTGGCATTGGTGGAGGTTTTGCTGCCTTTGGATCTGCTCTCGGCAGCGCTGCTGTTGTCTTGGGTTCTCCTCCACCACGGTGGTGGTGATGGTGGTCCGGGAGGCATTGGCAAGGGCCAAGAGGGCTATAAGTGCAGTTGCTAGGATTGTGAGCTTGGCCATTGTGATTCTTTTGATGTAGGTGGTATGGGTTAGAGAGTTGGGGGTGGTCTGTATTTATAGACGGTTTTGGGTTCTGCATGGTTGGGACGTGGAGTATAGAAAGTCTGGGCCGTTGGGTAGGTTTTGGAGGGAGGTGAGATTGGAGGATTGGTGCTTCCACGCAGATTGACATGCAAATGCTGCCAATAAAAGGTTTTGTTTTGTTTTCAACTGCTTTGTATTTGGTAAATAAATTCAATTAGTCTCTTCCAAAAAAAGAAAAAAAGAAAGAAAGAGGAAGATAAGTCTGGGTGAATTCATTGTGTTGTTACTGGCCTTTGTTTCTTGTAGAAATGTAATTATTTGGTTGAACATGGAAGTGTTCGCTAACGCTAGATCAAGGAACCACCATTCAGATACTGATATTTCTGTATTTGGTGCGTACAATTTAATTTCTATGCTTGGAAAGGGATAATTCTTATTTTCCAGGAATTTTAATTGAAGTTTTATGTTATGGATTTTATTTTGCATGCTAGGCCTCAATTTACCACCTCAGAATTTGTATACTTTTTCTGCATATGTAGCCCAGGTCATTTGTATTTTACCTCCTAGATATATTTTGCAAGAAGCCAAATATCGACAAAAGCTACGGTATTTCTGATTTTGTTGTTGATATTTTGGCCAACAGTAGAAATATTTCTCTATGAACTTCGTTCAGATTGAAGTTCTTCATATATCACGCTTTTTGTAAGTGCATTGGAAAATAAAGACATTTTTGGAGATGAATAGCTCATTTTTGTATTCATGTTGATATGTAGACTATTTGGAAGGTATTCAAAGGGGAATATCATTCTGTATTTGGTTATGTTTTTTAATCTTGGTGTCAATATTCTTCTCCTTTTTCAGTTTGTCTAGACATTCGCTCAATTTGAGGTCGACTTATTTTCAAATAAATTGTTCAGTAATAAGTTTTTATCGAGCTAAATGAGCGTGGAGTTTGACGACTAAAGTGTTTTCTTTCTGTTTGTTTGTTTCCATTGGATTTCATTTTTGGTAATCTCTTCTTTTCACTCCAAAGGTTGAAAGTTCTTGAGATTTTTTGGGAGGACATTTGAAAAAGGACGCTAAAAAGGATGATATGTGCAATTTCATGTCCTTGCATGATATTAAAGTCTCATTTTTGGGCTTTCAAGAACTTCATGTGACCTGTTCTACTGTCAAGTTAGCTCCGTACTTCTTTAATTCACAGTCTCTTCTACTGCACCGAGCTACTAACTCTCTGTCTCCCTCTGCTCACACTTATTAGTGTTTCTTCTCCCACAATCCCCTCACATTGGATCAGGTACTCTCTCCCTCCCTTTTCTCTATCTGTTTGATTTTTGACGGATGTGCTAATTTAGTAATAGCTGGGAAAGAAATGGAATGTGGGATTTTTTTTTTTTTAATCTTGGATGGATTTGCTAGTTTGGTAGCCGGGAGAATATATCAGAATGGGAAATTTTTTGAATTAGATGGATGAGAAGCAAACTTTCTTCATAATGATATGCTGCTGTTGTGCCTTTTCCACTTTGTGTTCTGTAGGAATGTTTTTATTTCATTCTTTTCTAACTTCAGCTACTAAAGTTGTTCTACATCTTTTCTGGTTTGCTGAGGATTTTTTCTCTCTATTTTCACTCTATAGGTTGAAATTTCCTGACAGTTTTAGTAAAGAAGTTGGAAAAGGTGATCTGTGCAATTTTCAAGTCCTTGTGGTAGATACAGGTTTCAGATTTTTTGGCAAAATCATCTTAGTATTTTCTCCTAAATTCCCTTCAACTTCCACCAGAACCTAAATTTCCTCAGTCCAATCAGACTTCTGTATTAGGGAAAAATGATGCTAGAAAAGATTATATGTGCAATTTTTCATGTCCTTGCATGATGCTGAAGTCATTTTTGGCCTTCCAAAAACTTCATGTGACCTGTTCTACAGGGAAGTAACTACAAAATTGTTGCAGTCAGTCTCTTCTTCTATTGCACCAAGCTACTATCTCTCTTTCTCTCTATTGCTCAGATTTATTGAATTTTCTTCTACCCTGCCGTCGGATCAGGTATTCCCTCCCTCCCTCCTTCGCAATCTGTTTGTTTTGTGACAGTTTTGCCTGTTAGCTGGGAAAAGAGATGGAATTGGGAAAATTTTGATCTTGGATGGATATTCGACGGTTTTGTTGGCTGGTAAGATATATGGAAGTGTTTGAATTGGATGGATGCGTCAAGCAATATTCTTTTACCAGTAATTTATTGAGCTAATGATTATTCTGTTGTTTCGCACCTCCACCTTTTGTGCATTGCATGTGTTCGTTCAGCTACTAAAGGGGAAATTTGAAGCCATTTCTGTATGGGTGAGAAGTAGGCTTAATTTATTCGACATCCCCTAAATTATCACCCTTTAATCTCTATCATCCTCTAAACGTTGAAGTCAATGAACTTCACCGCTATCTATTTATGGAAATCACTAGGAACTCTTTTGTTTGGCATCCGTCTAGATTATGAACAGAATGCAGCCACATGACTTGCATGAGACTAAATTAGCTCCTAATGCAGCCACATGACTTGCAAGGGCACTTAGGAGCTAATTTACTCACATGTAAGTCATATGGCTGCATTCAATTCATAATGTAGACGGATGCCAAACGGGAGAGGTCATACTGATTTCGAAAAATAGATGAGAGGGTGAAGTTGATCGACTTCAACGTTTAGGCCTTGAGAATGATAAAGGGTGATAGTATCCGAGGTCTTGAATAAAGTAAGCCCGGGAAGAAGTATGGTGCTGCTTATTTTCAGTTGCTGGCTTTATAAACTGCTGCAAACTTTATAGCCCCACAGAAAAAGAAACCAGATGAACAAGTAAGAAAAAGGAAGAAACTGAGAGAAGATATAATAGATGGATCACAAACACTCTTCTTAGTACAAGGCCTCGAGTTGAACACACACTTAAGACACACACGATAATGTGCTTATTACTATAGTTGCCTTACACCCTTCTCTTTGGCTAAAAAGCCAGATAGAAGGGCGAGAGCTTTATTATCATGCACATAGCTATATCCACTGGTCACCGCAGTGTCCTCATTAGAACCAGGAGGCTCTGATTTGGCATCGTCGGGGGCTGAGGTTGCACCTGGATGGAAGGTTTTCTGCCTGTTGCATCATCTCTCTCATCTCCTCCCCCTGCCGCTCTCCCTCCTGCTGCTGCTGCTGCCTCACGGCCTCCCTGACGCCTTCGCATCTGCACTGCTCGTCGAGGTTTTCCATCTGCTGGCAGCACCGGCGGAGTTGCTGTTGCTGCTGCGGGTTCAGGTCGGTGATCATCGCGGCATCATACTCCCTTCCCTGTTGTCGTAAATATGTCTGGCATTGGCGGAGGTTTTGCTGCCTTTGGATCTGCTCACGGCAGCGCTGCTGTTGCCCTGGATTGTCCTCCTCCACCACGGTGGTGGTGATGGTGGTGGCATTGGCAAGGGCCAAGAGGGCTATAAGAGCAGCTGCTAGGATTGCGAGCTTGGCCATTGCGATTCTTTTGATGTGAGTGAGTATGGGTTGGAGCTGTGGTGGGTTTGAGGGTTGGGGGTGGTCTGCACTTATAGGAGGTTTTGGGTTTTGCATGGTTTGGACGTGGAGTATAGAAAGTCTAGGCCGTTGGGTAGGTTTTGGAGGGAGGTGACGTTGTAGGATTGGTGCTTCCACGCAGATTTACATGCAAATGCTGCCAATAGAAGGTGTTGTTTTGTTTTCAACTGATTTGGAGTTGGCGAATGAATTGAATTACTCTCTTCCAAAAAAAGGAAAAAGAAAAAAAAGGCTCATGTGGATACTAATTAATATATATACGTATGCCTTAACTTTACGAAAGAGATAATTCTTGTATTCCATGAATGTTAATTGCAAGTTGTTTTTTATGGATTCTATTTTGAATGATAGGCATTAATTACCACGTATGCTTTATTCGTATATACGTAACACCATTTCATTTCGGAGGGGAAGATATAATTGGGAGACAAGGCATTGGAAGACAAGAACCATACCTTTTTTGACATCCACAAAAGGCATTGAAATCTCATTTTCGTACTCGCATTGATATGTGAAAGGCATTGGAAGACAAGAACCGTACTTTTTTTGAACATTGTCAATGATCGAACTTAAACTCTAGACAATGTAGTTGGGAAGAACCGTACTCTATTTGGGAAGTCTTAAAATGCCAATATAGTTCTGTAGTTGGTGATTTTTTTTTTTAAGCTTTGCATCAATATGATTTTACTTTTTCAGTTTCTCTAGACACTGACTTTATTTTGAAAGTGAACAGTTCTAGGTCAAGTTCTTATTAATATAAGCAGAGTACAACCACTGAAGTGTTGCCCCTTTTTTGGGGTTTATATATGGTTTTATTTTGTTACTTCTTTGTTTTTTTTTCCACTCTGAACACGGAGGAAAAAGGATGCTAGAAAAGATGATATGTGCAATTTTCATGTTCTTGCATGATATTAAAGTCTCATGTTTAGCCCCGCAAGAATTTTCATAGGGTTTGATTGTGGGAGATGAAAAAATCGCACTGTCGACTCAAAGATATTTGAGAAATAGTAAATTTTCGACCTGCAGATTCAGACCTAGTTTGACCATTATGTCACCTTCAACCCACCGTCTTGCTTAATACTAGGCTTCGGACGACAACAATCTCGGACGAGGAGCCACCGTGCTCTAACTAATGAAAAAGTGCCCACTGTTCAATCTTATAATACGTCAAATCAACCCATATAAAGGGATGCCAAATACAAAAGATACAGTTGAGTGTATTCAAAAATGAAGATTCATCAGCATGGATTTGAAATGGAGATTGATAGATTCCATGTTACTCGGGTATTACTAGTATAGAACTAGAACAAGGGTAGAGGAAGGGCAGAGGGAGTTGTTTTCCAGTAACCAGGGCCGGCCCAACAAATTTCGGGGCCCTAGGCGAGATTATAAAAGAAGGCCTTGTATATTGCTTGTTTTTTTAAAAAATTAAGAGCACTACACATAACTTTCAACATAATATTTTTTAAGGATTATACAACATAAAGTATGATTATATTACTCCACAAAAAAAATTTGTGATATTACCTAAAATCTCTTTAAAATAAAACTTGTATATTTTTTAATGTCTATTTTTTAGTTTTTTCAATAGTACATTTAAACTAAGGAGTAAAACTAAAAAATATGAATTTTTTTTGACAAAAGTTGGATACAGGAGCCTTTAGTTGTGGGTCCAAAATAATCAATTGAGCCTTTAGCATTCTTTTTTTGATTTTGGAAAGATTTTTTTACTTAAATCTGACATATGGGCTCAAAAGAATCAATTGGGCCTTTTTTTAATAGAACCATACTTAAAAATGTAGTTGGGGGTTAAACATTTTGGGCCTTTTTTTTAAAAGAATCAAAAAGAAAATGGGGCCCTATTTTTGGGCTATATTTGGGGGGCCCAAGGCGGTGCCCTGGTAGGCCTACCCCTTGGGCCGGGCCTGCCAGTAACAACTTTCTTTTTCCTGGCTGAGTAACTACAGTACCTGAAGTTAAAGAATTTCACTTAATCCTTCTTATTCTTGGATGGCTGTCTCTTCTTCGTGCTTTGGAGGGAAGTACATAAACCTCTTAGTCTTCTCTCTACGAACTTCAGTCTTATGGTAGCCTTGTAAGCAACACTAAGCCATACAGCTTCTTCACCATAACTTAGTTCTCCGACTTCTCTTTCCTCCTGAAACTGCTAACTAAGTCATCTAAGGGCATTTCAGTCACTAGTTGAGGTATCGCTGATCAGTTATTTATTTTGTAACATACGAGCAGAACAAATTACGAAATACTTTCAAGATAGTCTGTCTTTATCAGTTCTAGACAGACTCATGGGAGAGTCCATAATCCGACACCCTAAATTGATGTAGGCACAATCTCTTCTTGTATTGCACTGAGCTACTAACTTTCTCTCTGTGATCAGACTTTTACTGTTTCTTCTCCCACAATCCCCTACCGTTGGACCAGGTATGTCTCCTTCGCAATTTGTTTGATTTTCCTGTTTGGTAGCTTGGAAAAGCAATGGATCCTTGGAAATTTTTTTATTCTTTTCAACGGATTTGATGGTTTGATTGCTGGGAAAATATATGGAAGTAGGATTTGATGGTTTGATTGCTGTGATCAGACTTTCTCTCTGTGATCAGACTTTTACTGTTTCTTCTCCCACAATCCCCTACCGTTGGACCAGGTATGTCTCCTTCGCAATTTGTTTGATTTTCCTGTTTGGTAGCTTGGAAAAGCAATGGATCCTTGGAAATTTTTTTATTCTTTTCAACGGATTTGATGGTTTGATTGCTGGGAAAATATATGGAAGTAGGATTTGATGGTTTGATTGCTAGGAAAATATATGGAAGTGGGATTTTTTCAAAAAATTGGATGGATGCGAAGCAACTTCTCAACTTAACTGCATTATCCTTAGAGAAAACATTAGACATAAAAATATTAATATCAAGTTTGATATTTTATACTCCTCGTGGTAATAAAGATGAAAGGCAAGTACGTTGTCACATTCCCTGCCTTCCAAAATTGCTAGAGGACGGGCCAGACGCAGCAAAGCAACAACCCGAGAGCGAATTCCCCACCGGCAGAGGTAACATAGAATTCTATTTCTATTATACCTAGTTGTGCTTTTTCCACCTTTTGTGCTATGCATTGTGTTCCATATGATTGTGAATGACGAAAACTGCCAAATTGTTCGGGCAGTTTTTTACGCACCAAAATGACGTCGTTTTGACGTGCAGTACGTCCTGCTGTGTGCACTACACAACAAGGCCTCCTGGTCTGTATTTGGATTAGTTTGCACAAACCTCGAGACAATATCACTGTCGTCTAGTTAAAACTTCTATGAACTGATCTTATAAGAACCGAAAGGTTTCAAACATAAGACAATCCCTGAGTCCCAAACCTATCCTTGGGGTTATTTGCCTAGGATTTTATTTCTTCTCTCTGTATCTCACTGTAGCGGTTGAAATTTCCTGAGAAAGTTTTAAGGTAAAGAAGCTAGAAAAAAGTGATCTGTGTGCAATTTTTTATGCCCTTGTTGGACACAGAGGTTCCAAACTTCTTGCAAGAAGTCATCTTTCTCAGTATTTTCTCCCAGTTTCCCTTCAACTTCCGCCTAAATTTCCTCAGACCCATCGAACTTCTACATTAGCTTTCTCAGTATTTCGGTCCGGTCTGTTATTTATTTGATTCCGGCTTTAACACGAACCGGGAAAAATCGAACCGTACCATCTGCAGCTCTCACATCAAAAAACCCCATCTCGACCCCCGACAGATTTACAATCTTTATGGCCCCCTTAAGGTAACCACAAAACCACTTCTATTTTAGTTCTGAATCAGATTTCAATTTGTGAAAGATCAAAGATGTTATGACCCAGATGCAGTCCCACATCGGAGGATTAAGCCCGAGGTAGTGGGTATATAAGCCCCTGGGCACCCTCCCCTTACAAGCTAGCTTTTAAGGGTGAGTTCTACCCAGTGGTTCGTATCATTTGGTATCAGAGCCAAACCCGCACCCGCCCAGCCGCCACGGGAAGTCGGTGGAGCCAAATGCCTCCTGCCGCCGTGGGCGTCGGCTCAGACGGGGTGGGCATGTTATGACCCAGATGCAGTCCCACATCGGAGGATTAAGCCCGAGGTAGTGGGTATATAAGCCTCTGGGCACCCTCCCCTTACAAGCTAGCTTTTAAGGGTGAGTTCTACCCAGTAGTTCGTATCGAAAGATCTCACTCTAGTTTGTAGATTCATGAACATTGGTTCGCCTAACGTTGGAATCCTATTTTTTTTCAAAGACCCCCAATTTGGAGGCCTAATCCCAAATCTGCTGGAATCCAGCCCAGAAATAAACTGGTAAAACTGGTTGAACCGGTACCACCGAGCCGGTCAAGACCACCTTGTTTGAAAATGAGAGATCCTGTTGTGCAGTGCGCAAGGGTATGCCATGCGCTAAAATAAAATCGTTTTGACGCACAAAAACTTTCTGAACAGTGCTCAAATGTTGCCTGACTGTTTGTGCAGTTTTTTTTGCACCAAAACGTCGCTTTGATGCTCCAAAATAACAAATATTCTCTAAGATTTCTCTTAGCTTCATCATAGGTCATTTGTGGCACGTGGGAAGAGCTCATACAGCTGCACCAGGATTTGAAAATTGATTGTGATTTTGAACCTATTCTTTCCATGGTGCATGGGTGATATTTTGTGTCCAAAAATAAAAGACTCATAATCATACTTTGCATTCTAAGTAAGATGCCTAGTACTAAGAGAGAGTATAGGGGGTGTTTCGTAAATGCTCATCCTGAAGATCATCCTTAATACATATGTGCCTTCTTCGAATGGTACGATCGGAAAAAACCGACCGAGACAAGACTAAAGCTAGACGTAAGCTTATCTATGTTGGTTGCCCTTGGTATGGTATTTGGGAGTGCATGGGTGATATTTTGTTTCCAAAAATATTTCATTTTGAATTCGTTCAGATTGAAGTTATCATTACATCTACAAAAGGCATTGGAAGACGAGCTATACTTTTTTTGAACCTTTGTCAAGGATCCAACTTAAACTCTATTTGGACAGTCTTAAAATGCCTATATATTTCTGTAGTTGGTGATTTTTTTAACCTTTGCATCAATATGATATTATTTTTTCAGTTTGTCTAGACATTGTAAACGGATGCCAAATGCAGAAGATACACTCAAGTGTATTTCGAAATGAAGATTCGTATATGAAATGGAGATTGATAGATTCTATATCAATTACACAGGTATTACTAGTTATTAGACACGCAACGAATTGTAAGCAGCGCTTTAGCCATACTTCTTCACCAGAACTTAGTTCTTCGAGTTCCCTCAGTCTTCCCTCCTAAAACTGCTAACTTAGTCAGGGCATTCCGGTCATTGGTTGAGTTCTCGCTGATCGGTTATTTCATTTTGTAGAGCAGAACAAATTGCAGAATACTTTTAAGAACGAATTGCGGAATACTTTCAAGATAGTCTTTCTCAGCTCTAGACAGACTCGTGGGAGAGTCCATAATCCGACACCCTACATTGCTGTAGTCACAATCTCTTCTTGTATTGCACTGAGCTACTAACTTTCTCTCTTTGCTCAGACTTATTACTGTTTCTTCTCCCATATAATCCCCTCCCGTTGGACCAGGTACGTCTCCTTATTCGCAATTTGTTTGATTTTCCACAGATTTTCCTGTTTGGTAGCTTGGAAAAGCAATGGAATTGGAATTTTTTTTATTCTTTTCAAAGGATTTGACGGTTTGATTGCTGGGGAAATATATGGAAGTTGGATTTTTTTTAATAATTGAATGGATACGACACAATTCTCAACTTACTGCATTATCCTCAGAGAAAACATTAGACATATGAATATTAATATCAAGTTTGATATTTTATACTCCTCGTGGTAATAAAGGTGAAAGGCAAGTACATTGTCACACTGCATGCCTTCCAAAATAGCTAGAGGATGGGCCAGGCGCAACAGAGCGATAACCCAAGAGCGAATTCTCCACCGGCAAAGGTAACATAGAATTCTATTTCTATTACACCCAGTACTGCTATTTCCACCTTTTGTGCTATGCATTGTGTTCTGAGGGACCAATATCACTGTCGTCTAGTTAAAGTCAAGAAAAAACTTTTTATGGACTAATTTTATAAGAGTTGATAACAACTTATATGTTTCAAACATAAAACAATTTCTGAGTCCCACACCTATCTTACCGGGCCAAAATCCTTGAGGTTATTTGCTTAGGATTTTGTTTCTTCTCTGTATCTCACTGTAGAGGTTGAAATCTCCTGAGAAAGTTTTAGGTAAAGAAGCTAGAAAAGGTGATTTGTGTACAATTTTTCATGCCCTTGTTTGACATAGGTTCCAAATTTTTTGCAAGCTAAAACACAAATGTTCTAGACACATCCGGATACAGATGTGTCCAGAATCGTTAAATGCACGTGAGGTTCTGTGCATCCAAAACTCATTGTTCATTCAACGATTCTGGACACATCTGAGTCCGAATGTGTTCCAAAACTTTTTGTTTGTAAAAAGTCATATTTCTCAGTATTTTCTCCATTCTACATTACCTCAGTATATTGGTCCGGTTTGGTTATTATTACCTCAGTATTTTGGTCTGGTTTGGTTATTTATTTTCGCAGACAAATTGAACTCAGTTTCATTTCATTCCGGCTTTAACACGAACCGGGAAAAATCGAACCGAACCATCTGTAGCTCTCATATCAAAACCCCCATCTCAACCCACCACAGATTTACAATCTTTATGGCCCCCTTAAGTTAACCACAAAACCACTTCTATTTTAGTTTTGAGTCAGACTTCAATTTGTAAAAGATCAAAAATCTCTTTCTAGTTTGTAGATTCATGAACATTGGTTCGCCTAACTCTGGAATCCTAATTTTTTAAAACCCCCAATCTGGAGACCCTATTCCCAAATCTGCTGAAATCCTGAAATAAACTGAGGTACCAAACCGGCCCAGACCACCTCGTTTGGAATGACTCTGCATGCATGTGCAAAGGCATATTGTGTGCTAAAATAATACCGTTTTAACGCACAAAAACTGTCCGATCAATGTCCAAACATTACCGGACTGTTTGGACAATTTTTTATTTTTTTTTATTAAAATGTCGTTTTGATGCTACACAGCAGGACAAGATGCTACACAGCAGAACTTGTCCCCCTTGTTTGGCTTGATTTCGCTTCTAACATTTCTCGAGATTGTCCAAAACCGCACCCAATCGTACCATTTTCACCCCTTGTCTCTATAGTTGTGACCTCTTTTCTTAGTTTTGCCTGTTATTATTTCTATAATTGTGACCTCTTTTCTTAGTTTTGCCTGTTATTATTTCTTTCTAGTGTCTGGATGATGCAGATTAATTTGGGACCTCTTTAGTGCGAACTTGACGTATTTTGATAACGAATGAAGTAAAAAACAACGTCGTTTTGAAGAGTATACAATTCGCACCCAATTTCTGTTTAGTTGCTTGTGAAATTTATAGGAGAAGTATGGGACATCCTTATTTGTGGTTGCATGTGAGATTCTTAGACCCACAACACAAGAAATCACAAGAAGAAGTAAGAAAAAAGGGTAGAAACCGAAAACAGATATCATAATATTAGATCATAAACCCTCTTCTTACTACAAGGCCTCGGAGTTGAGAAAACCCACAAAACACGTCTCGAGAGACATACACACGATAATGTGCTTATTACTAATAGCCACCTTACCCTTCTCTCTCTAGCTAAAAAGCTAGCTAGAGCTACAAGGGTTAGCTTTATTATAACACACGTAGCAGCTATATCTAGTGATATATATTCAGAAAGGTTGACCACTGGCCAGGCCACTAGATACTGTTCAGAACCATGAGGCCCGGATTTGGCATCGTTGAGGACTGAGGTTGCACTTAGAAGGCAGGCTTTCTGCCTGTTGCATCATCTCTCTCATCTCCTCCCCCTGCCGTCCTCCCTCCTGCTGCTGCCGCTGCTGCCTCACGGCCTCCCTAACCCCTTCGCATCTGCACTGATCCTCGAGGTTTTCCAGCTGCTGGCAGCACCGGTGGAGCTGCTCTTGCTGCTGCGGGTTCCGGTCGGTGATCATCACTACCTCGTACACTCGCCTCTGTTGTTGTTTTAAAAACGTCTGGCACTGGTCGAGGTTTTGCTGCCTCCTGATCTGTTCTTGGCAGCGCTGCTGTGGGCCGGGGTTGTCCTCCTCCTCCACCACGGTGGTGGTGATGGTGGTCCGAGAGGCATTGGCTAGGGCTAAGAGGGCTATGAGAGCAGCTGCTAGGATTGTGAGCTTGGCCATTATGATTGTTTTTGAAGCGAGGAAAATGGAGATGTGGTGGTGAGAGGTGGTGGTGGTGGTGGGGTTGTATTTATAGTGGGTTTAGGGTTTTGCATGGCTAGTACGTGGAGGAAAAGTGACTTTGGGCAGGTGGGGGGAAGGTTGTGAGGTGGCTGGATTCGTTCTTACACATGGATTGACATGCAAATGCTGCCATAGGAATGGAGTGTTGGGTCATTGAAAGGCTTTGGAGTTGGTGAATGCTTTTGTTTTTGTTGCCATTCTGAAATGAGTAATATTGCTAAAGACACAAATGTATTAGGACAAATCTTGACACAGATGTGTCATGAGTCGTTAGATGTACGAGTAGTTCATGTACATTTAACGGTAAACACGTCTGTGTCCAGTTGTGACCGAACACATATATGTACTTAGATTTTTTCTTCTGAAATTTGTTTTTATTGCAAAGATGAGCTGTTTGGTAAAGCCAAAAAATAGATTATATTCGGCCGGTTTGAGATTATACCTAGTCTAATCTCGATTAATTCTCGAGACCCTAAAATTGATAATTGGATAAATTTAATTCCAATGACACCAAGGAATTGATTCCGACCGATGGGATTCAACATTGTAACATTAGGAGCAATTCCTTGCAATTCCGTTTAGAAAAAATTAAGGCTGAAAAGATCCAATATAAATAAAAAGGAAGAAAATTTTTTTGCTTTGATTTTGTGAGAAAAGTATTTTTTTATTTCCTTGGCCAGGCTAGGCCAGTACCTAGTCGGGCCCTTCTTTTTGTTCCAATGAATCATAGAGAAAATGAGCTATTTTCTCAATTTTTTTCAAAGCAATTGCAGTAGATTAGCTATTGTTTCCTCAATTTATCATCATAGAAAATTAACTCGTATTAACCAATCAAATTTGTTGAATAAATAGTAATTATATAAATAAAATTCGATAGTTACCCTCTCTCCTTGAACTAACCCCAGGAATTAAATTCTTTTCTATGTTAATGTATATGTTATCTAAAATCATTTTTTTAGAGAAAAGGCAAGAATTTCATAGAGACAAGGAAGGATTTTGAGTGGCGTGTGGAGAGGAAAATGTTTATTTAGTTGTTGGTCTAGCTCTATAATCTATAATAATTTGGCAAAAATAACAAGAAAAAAAACAATTTTTTTAAAGAATAATTAGGCCAAATTGAGATTTAATTTCTTTTGTTATGCTACCTCTGTCTAATTCTTTCAAGAGTTTTTTCTTAGGATCAGAAAAATGCAATTATATTAATAGAACTATCAGTATCAAGAATTTGAATGTCCAAGAAAAAATACAAAATAAAAAGAAAAACTCAAAAAGCAGTTGCACTAGCAATATCAATTGATCTGCTCATAGAAATAGGTAGAGAAATCACCATCCGCATCAACTAGATAGCCATTCCCGCCGTAGTCACGGCTGCTTTATGCCACGACTATCGTTGGTGAAAGTCTGTTGATTCGTTGGCACCTGCAATTCTATTGTGCACAGCACAAAGCATAGTGAGTTGTGCGTTAAAATAATATTGTTTTGGTTATCAAAATGTTGTCCGAATATTCATCACCATTTGGACAATATTTTGATGACCAAAATAACATTGTGCACCCTAATATGCACTATGCACATTTTATTGTGCGTCGTGCATAGCAGAATTTCCGTGTACGATCAGTTGCCGGGCTGATAAGATTAAAAAACTAAAATAAAAACCAATGGGCCTTAAGATCATATCCAACAAGGTATTTGGGCTTGTTCAGCCCAGATCCAACAGGAGCCCATTGGTCTCCCAACGACCGGTGCGTGAAGCAGTGGGTTACCATATAACCCGCGTTCCTCTCTCTCTCTCTCTCATCTCTCTTCACTGCGACTCTCGCTCTGCTCAGACTTATCCGTAGTTGGGGTTTCTTCTCCCACCGACTCCCGGGTCGAAACCCACAGCGTCGGATCTGGTACTATTCTCTGCCGATCTCTATGTATTTCTTTCTCTTGATGCCAAAACCTCACGCAATTCTATGATCTTCACCTTGTTTAGATCTGCTTATTTTTTTGACGCATTTGCTAGTTAGGTAGCTGAAAAAGCTAATTAAATATGGAAAGTTTTGATCTTGATGTTTGTTTCAACCGATTTTAAGTTTCTTTGCTTTCGTTTCTGATTCTATTGTTTATGGTATCGATGTATGCCGCTACAGCTTACGAAGTTTGCTCTTTGGGTTTAATATTGATCGTTTTCTGGTGACTGATGTCTCTTGTAAAGATCTCTAATTTCTCTCGAACTGAGCTTTTTCCATGTGATTTTGTGGGGTTTCGGTTCATGCTGTGTTAATTTTACCTGTCTTGTGGTTTATCTGGGTTTGTCAGTCATACTGTGGTGCTTCGCGTAAAATCAGTTAGTGAACGCGAAGATGATGCGCTTGTAGTTATTTTTCTTCACTCTTGCACTATAAATAGATGTAACGAATTGCTTGAATTTCGTATATCCGGAGGGGCAAGGAAATAAACAAATTCCGGATGTCGTATATCTGGATAGTCAATTCGGGTGATAGTATTGGACCCTTTCTTTTTATCCCTAACAAATAGGTCCTTAAGAGCTTCTTTTTTATCCTGCGTTGGTTGAAGTTCACTGAGATACTTTTGGGTGATAATTCTGGGGGAAAAAGTTGTTGGAAAGGTGTAACCTGTATATGTAACTTTCATTACCTTTTATTGTATGGTTCTCAGTATTTTCTCCAAGTTGTTTCGTTCAAATTTCACTGTAGCTAAATTTTCCTGTTGCTGTTGAATTTCTATTTCTATATTAGCTTGCATCAAGTGGAGTCTTTAGACTTTTTTTCCTTTATTTGGAGGTAGTCATCTGTATCTCCAAAACACTGGATATGCAATGAAGCTCAAGATAGTTTGAAAAAAACATGTTGAAAATAAGCCACTCTCTTGTCACTTGGAGTAAAAGAAAGACTGCCCTTGAATGTAGACGCTGAGGGCAGTACCGAAAAAGGTTGACAGGCTAGAAATTTATAGAATTTTGCTTTGCCCTAGCATGGTTTTTGCCTAATCTTCTCGTCAAGCTTCTTTTGTTTTCACTCAGTGATGATCTGATAAGATATCCATGTTCCACTAAGTATATTCTATTGCAGAATATTGTACTCTTTCCACCTTCTAGGGCATCATCTCCTCCTTCAATGCTAATTTTTTTATTGTTTCGCTATTTTGATTTATTGTAATATCATTCTTTATTTTCAAGGCTAATGTGGATTCACCTTCATACAGGTCTGAGTATCTAAGTTTCCTTCTTGAAACTTGTGGGTTTTGCATCTGTCCAAATATCCAAGCCAAGTTTCATGTCTGAACTAGACATCCAGGTTCCTACTACTTTTGGTATGTAAATTTATTCTTTATCTGTTTACTTTTGTGCATCCTTCTACCGCATATTTTTCTTATTTGATAAACTCAAAGCAACTCTCTGGCTCCAAATGAAGGTGACAACTTCACCCCACCCCAACCCAAAACCCGCACGCACACGCACATGCACACACCTCCCTTCTCTCTGAAACAAAAAAGTGTGCGTGTCTTCCTGAACCAGATGAGAGTTCTTCCTCTAGTCTTTTCTTGTTCAATATAAGAAAATTTGCTGCCATATGGTTGTTAGATCCCTTTGCTGAGGCAAATGCTGAGGACTCCGGTGCTGTCTCCAAGGATTATGTGCACATCCGTGTACAACAGCGCAACGGTAGGAAAAGCTTGACAACTGTGCAGGGATTGAAGAAAGAGTTCAGCTACAATAAGATACTCAAGGACCTCAAGAAGGAGTTTTGCTGCAATGGAACTGTAGTCCAGGACCCAGAACTAGGCCAGGTTTGTGCCGTTGTTTAAATAACCCGTCTCAGTATTTTTGTCTCCATGCTTCCTCTTCTAACATTGATATCTATGATTTTCAAAAGGTTATTCAGCTTCAAGGTGATCAGCGAAAGAATGTCTCTACCTTCCTTGTCCAGGTAATTTATCTTCGAACCTATGGATTGTGTATGGCTGTAACTAGTGCTTTGTGAGAGTGGTTTTTTTTTTTTTTGACTTGTAGTCTCCCTTTCTTTTGTGGTGACCAGGCCGGCATAGTGAAGAAGGAACATATCAAAATCCATGGTTTTTGAGCCGCAGCTTATCATTTGCGTAGCAGCTACTATTGTGTCAGTGAAAGAATCTGAAGTTATATTTCCATGTGTGTGTAGTACTAGTTACTGTCTTTGTGGTGTCCTTTTTATTTTCGGCTTGAGTAATGTGCTATGGGATACTTCTTAAACATAGTTTTTATGCAAGATTACGATTACCATAGAGAAGGTGGTGGTATGTGTTTAATATACACTCTCTCTCTCTCTCTTTATTTTCAGCCTGCATCTGATTGACAAATTGATGTAGGATGAAAAGTAAATCTCCGTTCGTAACGGGGAAGCTAGATGGGCTCGGAGAAATGTTGTCTTTTTAGATTGGCAATATTTGGGGAAAGTTTCCAAGCTATCTGGACAACGCACAAGGGTTGGGAGACTGTTTCCTACTCAGAAATAAAGTGAGATTAGAATGTACGTCTAAGAATGCAATAGTAGTTGCTGTTCTAATTTTCTTGTATTTCTGTGCGAACAATTTAAACTGCAAATAGTGGTCGGGGAAGGGGATATTCTTTCCCATTGCTTGTTGGTTACTTGGCTAGACAGGAATAGAATGCTCTATGAATTGTATCAAAACCAAGAGTTGCACCAATTGAGTAACATCATATCTGATTGCATGTCCCACATTTAGTCGGATTGGTTTATAGCAGCTTTGTGATATGTTTACAACGAAGCAAATTCTCAATTTTATACTCTCAAATTCTCAGTTGAATTTTTAGCCTTTTTTTTAGGAGTAAAAAAGATGCACTAAATAACAATTTTGCTATCAGCACAATTTTCATCTTAGATTCCCTACCGAACACTTTTTAAAGGTCGCATTAATAGTTTACCTTTTAAAGGTGTTTTGGATATTTTTGAGGATAAAAATCAAGCAGACCATCAATAATTGGCGAGAGAGCAAATCTATTTGGAAACAAAAAAGTTTGAACACAATTTTTTATGCACAAATTTCAACAGAGATGTGCTGGAAACGATTTAATATATGTGGAGTTCTTTATAATGATATGGACCGTATGTGCATTGAATCAAGCTCTTCTATTCTGGTTCATAGTTTTTCTTAGTTATATGGGATTCTAAATGTATGTATTTAGATTTGTGTATAAGAGCCGTATGTGTAGACTTGCTTTTGAGCATATTAGACTTGCTTTTGAACCTATTAGGGGAATGATATTTTTTAATCTCATCGTTAATAAAAAAATATAGATAGATACAATATTAATAGGAGGCGCCCCTAATGCTTCCAGCTCGATTAACACACAGGTTACATACCCAAAATTAGTTAATTATAGACACGTGGTTGGCTATGATTGGTCCTCATGAGAGAATAACTTTAACGACAATTAATTAAGCGGTGATCAGTGGGTTGTTACGTTGGATAAGGAAGAGGAAGAATGTCAGAATAAAATCACGAAAATTTTAATATTTTAATCTTATTTTAAAGTCAAGTTGTTGATTACGAAAATTTTAATATTTTAATCTTATTTTAAAGTCAAGTTGTTGATTTTCTGAAAAGAAAAAAATTTGTTAAGAATTAGTATAGATTCGGATATATTTATGTCTGAAATCGTTCAAAATACGTGTGAATTCATTATTATTCTAAAAAATTTATATGTATCGAATAATTCTGAACACATTTACATTTTAATTTATATACATAAATCTGTATTAATGGACGTCCTTATCCTTTTATTCTGAATTTATTATTTGCGTGACAGTTCAGCGACCATACCAAACGTTCCACAGCCGCTTTTTTCAACTACCATTCTCTTCTTCGGCTTTCCCACCTTCCATTCTCACTCTTTTTCTGTGGAATTTCTCTCTCTTTTTAACCTCTCCTTCTCTCTCTCCTCTTTCTCTCTCCCCCCCTTTAAGACACCCAAGTCCATCCATTTTTCAACATCTCCTCTCAGAGTTTCTCAGACATATATACGTAATCCACAAGAAAACAGAGTCCATATCACTCTGTTTCTGCAGAATTAATGGCTGACTTGGATAACTCCTCCCAAGATTCATGTCGGGACTCTAGAGGTATGTAGTAATTACTAACTACCAGCCTTGAAAATTACTACATGGGTTTGCTCTCTCTCTCTCTCTCTCTCTCTCTCTTGCCCTGTTTGGTGGTCGAGAAAACGTGCCAAAGGAAAATACCTGTTTTTGTTAACTAGTTGAGTCTACACACGTACTCGAGAGTGTTCGAAAGTGATTTTTCTTTTCATTCTCTTAAGCAACCAAATGAGTTCTAGTTCTGTGATCTCTTCATTATTTATAATTTTCTTTGCTTTTCAGGAATTTGAGCTAATAAGAATGATATATATATATATATATATATATATATATATGTATGTATATATTTTGAAGCCGAAAACAAGGATGCGTGTGTAAGTTCGAGTCAATTTATCTATATGATAGCGAGAGCAGTTAGGAAAAAAGAAAGAAAAAAGAGACTATATATGCTAGTTTGGGGACAATATATAAATTATTAGAGCAACTCCAACAGCCTCTTTAAAAGAGGTCTGTTGGCTAGTTTGACTAGTGATTACTATTTTTAGTGCTCCAATAGACTCTTTATATGACTAGCTATTTTAGCTTGTCCCCAAATGCCTCACTACATGTAGCTAGCCTCTCTCTCCACTCTTTATATGACTAGTGTTGGAATGGATAAGTGAAAAAGTAGATAGGCAAAGTAAAGAGTGTATTTTTTTGTCCTTTTTGCTAGCTAATTTAGTGAGTGTTGTTGGAGTTGCTCTTAGAGGGTGTAACTTATAAACATTTTGTACAAACAAGGGCAAAACTATAATTTTCAAAAGTTGGGTGGAGACAACTGCGGCTCATTGTGGCTCCGCTACCATGAATTTGGAGATCTTGTTGTGCAGCAAGATGTACTGCATGTCAAAATAATTTTAAAATTGCCCAAATAATTAGACGTTATTCGGGCTATATGACCACAAAATGACTTTGTTTTAATGTGTAACACTCGTATTTAGCCACTAAAGGCCAACATCAATTGGTTCTCCTTATGCCCTAATGCTTTGCAATCACTCTTCTCTGTTTTTTCTTTTCAATGTAGAGGATAATCAAGATTCAGAGCTTCAATTCTCTGAAGATGAAGAAACCCTAATTATCAGGATGTTTAATCTTGTTGGGGAAAGGTCAGCCTTCTTATTTGATTCAATTTGTCTTTGTAAATTGAGCATGCTTGTATATATTTTTTGGGGGAAAAAAAAAAAAAAAAAACTAATACTTTTACATGTGAATACTACATCATCATCAGATGGTCTCTAATTGCTGGACGTATTCCTGGAAGAACAGCCGAAGAGATTGAGAAATACTGGAATTCGCGGCATTCTACGAGCAGCGAGCAAATGAAATAGTATAGGAAACAACTATATATATATATATATATATATATATATAGACATGGATATAGATATGTATTAGTGTGGTGTGGTGGGTATAAAAAAGCAAGTGATTTTGGAGGATCGGGGAAGCCAAGTCTGCTGTGCAAACTCTGTTCTGCGTCAATCATTTTGAAGTCTCGAAAATTGTCCGAATATTATCCAGTCGTTTGGATAATTTTTAAGGCGCCAAAATAATTTCGTTTTGACACAGCTCACTCTGCTGTGCACGTTGCTCACTGCACAATAGGGCTCTCAGGTTTTGGGTGTGGCTGTCCTCATGGGAAGGGAAAGAGTTTTTAGCCAATCCTGGTAATGTAATCTTCAAGCAGGTATAGATGAAGACGGAGAAAAAATGAAGGTAGTTTTGGTGAGAGAGTATTCCCTTAAGTAAGAATCTCTCTCTTTCTCTGTGTTCTTCCCCATTTTAGCTTGTTATGGAGAAAAGGATAGGAATATGGGTGTATATACTGTTGACTGATGAATTCCAATGAAATGCAATGGAAGTATTAAGTTACTAGACAAGCGAATTTTATTGTGCACAACGTACAACATAACGTATTGTGCTTCAAAATAATACTGTTTTTTGCGGCCAAAATACTGTTCCAATAGTGAGCAGTATTTGGGCATTATTTTGATGACTAAAACGGTGTCATTTGACACGCAACACACGTTGTTATGGGATGTGCACAGGTACGATATAAGATGCTTGATGCCAATTTGTTGTGAATTTAACGCACATCTACACGTAAAAAAAAGAAGAAAAAAAAGAAGATATTTACATGGTTCCATCTTAACTCGACTTACATTCACGGATGAGAAATATTAGTTCTCTCGAAGCACTCTAGTCATACGGAGCATCTCTCCATGACAGTATTTAGATTTCTCACAATATTTTTTTAGGCAGTACCAAAGGGTGTAGATCATGTTTACATTTTTCGAGAAGTAAGTCTACACATATAATTCTCATGTACAAATTAAAGAATTTTAGACCAGCGATGCTTTACGGGACAGAATGCTGGCCTATGAAGAAACAACAGGTGACCAAGATGAGTGTAGCGGAAATGAGAATGTTGAGGTGGATGTGTGGTAAGACTAGACGAGATAGGATTAGGAACGAAACAGTCCGCGAGATGGTAGGCGTAGCACCTATAGACGAGAAGTTGAGGGAAAATAGACTTAGGTGGTTTGGACATGTCTATCGTAGACCTACGGAGGCAATAGTTAAGAGAGCGGATAGGATAGCTTTGCATAGCAATGCTCCGGGGAGGGGAAGACCCAAATTGACATTAGATGCGGTAGTGCGCAAGGATTTAAGTCTACTAGGGCTAAGTGAGGAAACAGCACTTGACAGAACTCTTTGGAGGAAAAGGATTCATGTAGCCGACCCCAATTGATTTGGGACACAAGGCTCAGTTTGGTTTGGTTACAAATTAAAGAATTTTGATTGATTGGTGACCAACGGAGGAGAAATAAGGATTAAGATGGGAGGACTTCTTAAGGGAAAGACGAAAGGCAAACAATTCAGCCCCAACCACTGCTAATGGTTGCTCTGATTCTTATCGAGATACTCATGTCACTAACTTTCTTTAAATAGACTTCTAATAAAGGATTTAACCTCAAAAGGATCCCTCCATATGCTTTTCTTCCATGCTCGTAGACTTTCTTTCCCTCTCCCGCACGAATATAGTCAGAACTTGTTCCAAATACAAATGTGTTATTAGGATATTAATGAAATCATTAAGCAGGTACTCTTTTCGTACCCAAATAGTTATTCAATGTTGAAAGTAAAACTTGAAAAATATATTTTGGTCAACTATAATAAAATAATTTCATTAATAGCCTACTAATTTAAAAAAGTCTACTAACACATATTTTTTTTGGAAATGGGAGCTTTGCTGTGCACAAGGTGTGCTGCGCGTCAATACGATGTCGTTTTGATGAGCAAAACACTAACCAAAAATTATTTGGTCATTTTTTATTATTCGGACAGTATTTTACGTGTCAAAATGACGCCGTTTTAACACGCTGGGATGACAGGATTTGAACCTGCGACATTTTACCCCTTGGCCCATTTTTTTGTGCACATAATCATATGCAAATGATTTAAGAATCATTTGATATACGTGAGATTTATAAAATAACAAGAATTTTGCGTATATCAAACGATTTTAACTACATCTATATTCGAATTTGTGTACGAAAATTACACACGTAGACTTATTCAATAATTTAAGATAGTGCCAAGAGACATTTGGATATTTTATGACTGTCCTTCCAAATTCGGGAGCAGAACCACTTGCGGATCCAAATGGGCCAAACTCCAGCTTCCACCCTCCATATCTTATCCTTTCCACACGTGTCCCCACCCAAACACATCCACATATTTAAATTAAAAATCTTACAAAAAAAAGTTTGAAAGACAATGAAATTGGTCGTCTTATCTTGAAAATTTTAAATTCCAATTCATTTATACTTTTCTAACTCTCATTATCTAAACGAATAAGAAAATTAAAATATATAATATAAATATATATAAATATAAAATAATACATATTGTCTTTAACGAAAAATAATCTTGTCCAAACCAAGTTTGAGACAATATATAGGGTCCATTTGGCGTAACTAGATTATGGGATTATTGGATTGTTGGATTATGTTGGGTGCCGGAGGGAATAATCTAGCTCAAAGTGTTTGGACTAAATTATTTGTGGATATGTTGATTATGTTGTGTTTGGAGCTAGATTAATCCAGATTTTGTCCGTATTTAATTTAGCCCAAATGAGGCTAGATTATTTGCTCAATAATCTATACAATCTGAAAAATATAGTTACGCCAAATAGGGCCATATATGAAGAGAAAATTCATGAATATACTCTTTCTTGTATAAATTCAGATAAAAATTTATTCAAAATCGTTCAATGCATGTAAATTTTTTCAAAATAATATCAATCTCTAAATATATTGGATAATTTTAAATATATTTGTCTTCACATCTGTATATATCTGTATATAAAATGTGTGCTCGTAGACTTGGTCATGCATGAATCCCTTGGTAAAAAATGCACTAATAGACACGAATATGCTTCAAAAATACTTTTGAAAAATGACACGAGCGCACTGGATAATCTCTCATCCTCATCTCCTCCTTATATGTCACTCGCCTCTCTCCCTCTCTCTCCCTCTCTCTCTCACACTTATCAACCCCTCAATGGCAGCCATGACCACAACCTTCACTTCTTCTCTCTCCTCAAACCTCAAAACCTCTTTCCTAGACACCCAATCCTCCTCCCATGGAGTTCATTCCCAATCTCTCCTCCGACCCATCAAGGCCCCCCCACACAACAACCACCTCTCCATCTCCATGTCCGCTGCTTCACCTCCGCCCTACGATCTCAACTCGTTCAGATTCGATCCCATCAAGGAATCCATCGTGTCCCGAGAAATGACCCGACGGTACATGAAGGATATGATCACCTACGCCGACACCGACGTTGTCGTTGTGGGCGCTGGATCTGCTGGCCTTTCCTGCGCTTACGAACTCAGCAAGAACCCATCTGTCCAGGTATAGTTTTTCTTTTCTTTAATTTTGAGTGGGGGCTACACTAGTGGATGTGGGATTTTTGTTTGGAAGATTTTCATGCAAACCATTTCTTATTGCTTTCTTCTTTTAATTATCAACTAGTTGGGTCTACACACATACTCGAGATTGTTCGAAATTGATTTTGCTTTTCATTCTCTTAAGCAACCAAATGGGTTCTAGTTCTGTGATCTCTTTATTTTTTATAATTTTCTTTGCTTTTCAAGAATTTGAGCTAATAAGAAGGATTTAAGTCCCAAATTTATAGGAAAAAAGAAAGAAAAAAGAGACTATATATGCTAGTTTAGTGACTATATATAAACTATTAGAGGGTGTAACTTATAAACATTTTGTACAAACAAGGGCAAAACTATAATTTTCAAAAGTTGGGTGGAGACAACTGGGGCTCATTGTGGCTCGGCCACCATGAATTCGGAGATCTTGTTGTGCAGCAAGATGTATTGCATGTCAAAATAATTTTATAATTGCCCAAATAATTGGACGTTATTCGGGCTATATTTCGGCGATAAAACAACTTGGTTTTGGTGTCTAACACACCGTTCTGTGCGCTGCACATCAGAGTCTTCGTATTTCACCACTAAAGGCCAACATCAATTGGTTCTCCTTCTTATGCCCTAATGCTTGCAATCACTCTTCTCTGTTTTTTCTTTTCAATGTAGAGGATAATCAAGATTCAGAGCTTCAATTCTCTGAAGATGAAGAAACCCTAATTATCAGGATGTTTAATCTTGTTGGGGAAAGGTCAGCCTTCTTATTTGATTCAATTTGTCTTTGTAAATTGAGCATGCTTGTATATATTTTTTGGGGGAAAAAAAAAAAAAAACTAATACTTTTACATGTGAATACTACCTCATCATCAGATGGTCTCTAATTGCTGGACGTATTCCTGGAAGAACAGCCGAAGAGATTGAGAAATACTGGAATTCGCGGCATTCTACGAGCAGCGAGCAAATGAAATAGTATAGGAAACAACTATATATATATATATATATGGATATATATAGACATGGATATAGATATGTATTAGTGTGGTGTGGTGGGTATAAAAAAGCAAGTGATTTTGGAGGATCGGGGAAGCCAAGTCTGCTGTGCAAACTCTGTTCTGCGTCAATCATTTTGAAGTCTCGAAAATTGTCCGAATATTATCCAGTCGTTTGGATAATTTTTAAGGCGCCAAAATAACTTTGTTTTGACACAGCTCACTCTGTTGTGCACGTTGCGCACTGCACAACAGGGCTCTCGGGTCCGATTTTGGGTGTGGCTGTACTCATGGGAAGGGAAAGAGTTTTTAGCCAATTCTGGTAATGTAATCTTCAAGGAGGTATAGATGAAGACGGGGAAAAAATGTAGGTAATTTTGGTGAGAGAGTGTTCCCTCAAGTTAGAATCTCTCTCTCTCTCTCTGTTTCTTCCCCATTTTAGCTTGTTATGGAGAAAAGGATAGGAATATGGGTGTATATATTGTTGACTGATGAATTCCAATGAAATGCAATGCAAGTATTAAGTTACAAGACATGAGAATTTTATTGTGCACAACATACAACATAACGCATTGCGCTTCAAAATAGTACTGTTTCTTGCGGCCCAAAATACTGTTCCAACAGTGAGCAGTATTTGGGCATTATTTTGGTGACTAAAATGGTGTCATTTGACACGCAACATGTTATTATAGGATGTGCACACTTTCAATATAAGATGCTTGATGCCAATTTGTTGTGAATTTAAACGCACATCTACAAGTAGAAATAAGAAGAAAAAAGAGAAGATATTTACATGGTTCCATCTTAACTCGGCTTACATTCACGGATGAGAAATACCTGTTGTCTCGGAGCACACTAGTCATACGGAGCATCTCTCCATGACAGTTTTTACATTTCTCACAGTATTTTAGGCAGTACCAAAGGGTGTAGATCATGTTTACATTTCTCGAGAAGTAAGTCTACGCATATAATTCTCATGTACAAATTAAAGAATTTTGATTGATTGGTGACCAACGGAGGAGAAATAAGGATTAGGATGGGAGGACTTCTTAAGGGAAAGACGAAAGGCAAACAACTCAGCTCCAACAACTACTAATGGTTGTTCTAATTCTTATCGAGATACTCGTGTCATTAATTTTCTTTAAATAGGCTTCTAATAAATGATTTAACCTCAAAAAGGTCCCTCCATATGCTTTTCTTCCATGCTCGTAGACTTTCTTTCTCTCTTCGGCACGAATATAGTCAAAACTTGTTCCAAATACAGATGTATTGTTAGGATATTAATGAAATCATTTAAGCAGATACTCTTTTCGTACCCGAATAGTTATTCAATGTTGAAAGTAAAACTTGAAAAATATATTTTGGTCAACTATAAAAAAATAATTTCATTTAATACCCTACTAATTTAAAAAAGTCTACGGACACATATTTTTGGAAAATGGGAGCCATGTTGTGCACAGTGCACAGCAAGGTGTACTGTGCCTCAAAACAACGTCGTTTTGGCACGCAGCACACTTTGCTGTGTGCACAGCAAAGCCCCTTGGTCCATTTTTTTGTGCACATAATCATATGCAAATGATTTAAGAATTATTTAATACGCGTAAAATCTATAAAATAACAAGAATTTCACGTATATCAAACGATTTTAACCACATCTATATTCGAATTTGTGTACGAAAATTACACACGTAGACTTATTCAATAATTTAAGATACCAAGAGACATTTGGATATTTTATGACTGTCCTTCCAAATTCGGGAGTAGAGCCACTTGCGGATCCAAATGGGCCAAACCCCAGCTTCCACCCTCCATATCCTATCCTCTCCACACGTGTCCCCACCCAAACACATCCACATATTTTTGCCCACAAGAAAATTATTAGGTGGTTCTACCATACGGTAACATAAAACTTTATTTATTTTTTGTTATTTCTTATATCTTATTAAGTTTGCGTAATTTTTTTATTTAATTACTTATTTAAAGGGTTTAAAAAATAATGATTAAAAATCTTACAAAATTTGCTAAAAGTGAAAAGAAGTTTGAAAGACAATGAAATTGTTCATCTTATCTTGAAAATTTTAAATTTCAATTCATTTATATTTTTCTAACTCTTATTATCTAAACGAATAAGAAAATCAAAATATTTAATATATATATATATATATATGAGTGAGCTTCTATTAAGGGATCCCTCATTTTGCTAAAATCATGAGAACCTTCTATTTTTGGATTAAATATTGATGATCGGAACCGTTCAATGTGTTTAAAACACGTTTTTACGGGTATTCGAGAGAAATTGGCTCAAAATATTACTGGAAAGGGCTTGATCGAAATAATTTTTTATAAAACTATTCCTGTCAGTATTTATAGACAACTACATACATACATATATATATATATATATATATATATATATGAAATAATATGTATTGTCTTTAACGAAAAATAATCTTGTCCAAACCAAGTTTGAGACAACATATATATGAAGAAAAAATCCATGAATATACTCTCCCTTGCATAAATTCAGATAAAAATTTATTCAGAATCGTTCAATGCATGTAAATTTTTTCAAAATAATATCAATCTCTACATGTATCAGATAATTTTAAATACATCGGTGTTCACATCTGTATATGAAATCATTCATGAATCCCTTGGTAAAATGCCCTAACTGACACGAATATGCTTCAAAAATACTTTTGAAAAATGACACGAGCGCACTGGATAATTCTGATCCTCATCTCATCCTTATATATCACTCCCCTCTTCACTCACTCTCTCTCTCTCTCTCTCTCACACACACACTTATCAACCCCTCAATGGCAGCCATGACCACAACCTTCACTTCTTCTCTATCCTCAAACCTCAAAACCTCTTTCCTAGACACCCAATCCTCCTACCATGGAGTTCATTCCCAATCTCTCCTCCGACCCATCAAGGCCGCCCCACACAACAACCACCTCTCCATCTCCATGTCCGCCGCTTCACCTCCGCCCTACGATCTCAATTCGTTCAGATTCGATCCCATCAAGGAATCCATCGTGTCCCGAGAAATGACTCGACGGTACATGAAGGATATGATCACCTACGCCGACACCGACGTTGTCGTTGTGGGCGCTGGATCTGCTGGCCTTTCCTGCGCTTACGAGCTCAGCAAGAACCCATCTGTCCAGGTATATTTTTTTTTTCCCCTTTAATTTTGAATGGGGGCTACAGTACTAGTGGATGTGGGATTTTTGTTTGGAAGATTTTCATGCAAACCATTTCTTATTGCTTTCTTCTTTTAATTATCAATATGGGAATTGTTTACAGCAGTTTATAGACTGTATAAATTTAGATATAGATGTCTTCGAAACTATAAACCCTTTTTTATTCTATGAGCTCTACATATCGAATGATTCCAGACATGTCCGGATCTGTGCACTTAAATATGTGCAGTGCACAGACTTTTTCAATTGCGTAATAATCCCTATAGCCCCCTCATCGAATTTGCTATGGGTACATATAAATGTGTAAAAATCATGTACAAACGTAAGAGGAGAGGAGAGGAGAGAGGAGGGGGAGAGGGGAGGGGGATCCACTCTCTCACATTTGTACACTTGTACTCGTAGCAAAATCTTTTTCATACTTTACATCATGCTAACATAGCATGTTACGTAACTCATGAGAGCTACTAATTTAAACACATACATCAGAACTCATGGGCCCATATTTATATTTCAGACATGAATTATGTGACATGCCATGATGTATGTATAAACATATAATGTGATGTGTTAGTAGACTTATCATTTCTGATTTTCTGGCCACCAAAAAGCTAAGTTATTTGCACTCAGTATTTTAGTAAATAAGCCAACTTAAGATTATTATAAAAACTTATAGTATAAAGTATCCTAAAAAAGCTATATTTATTAGATAAGGAAAAGTTCAAATCAAGGCAAAAATAGTGTGATTAAAGAAGATGAAATTTGTAGAAAATAACATTACTACTTAAAAGCCACTCTTAATTTGCAGGCCAAGGCAAAAGTCTTGTTAGCCTTTGCTCAGGGCCACTATGGGTCGACTTGTTTCACATTAGATTCGAATCTAGGTCAGATTTGAAGCTGAAGGTCACCCATTAAGGTATAGGAGTGAACTAATCCGGTCTGAAAAAATTTGGGTTGGTTTTGGGGTGTGTCAATGATCTTTAGTGGTGTTCTATGAAATTTTGTTTATTGATAAAGGAATTTTAGTATTATGATGGGATGATTAAGGAATGAGTACCTGAAACATATTCATATCCAATTATCCAAAAAGAACATTGAGACATGTTTTAAGAAAATATCTGGTCTGTGAAATTCATGAAGAAGTATATATGCACAGGGCCTTTAGGTCTATTCTAATCAAGGTTATAGATACCGTACCGTACCGGCCGGTACGTATCGTTTTAGCAAAAAAAACGGTACCAAGTACCTCTAGTACCGTACCGTTCTCAATACCGGCCGTACCGGCTAATACCGGCCATATCGACCGGTACCCGGATTTGTTTTTTTTTTTTTTTTTTAAGAATTGCGGAAAAAATTAATTTTTTAGGCTTTCTCTCTATAAATTTTATATATATTGATAATTGCGATAAATCCGATACGGTACCCGGTACATGACCGGTACCGGTACGTACCGTACCAGTAGGAAAACCGGTACCTAAACCGATCCGGTATTCAGAACTTTGGTTCTAATAATTGAGACATTTTTTCTAGACATGAGACGTGTTTTATTAGTCCCTTCTTGATTTCTGCACCAACTGGCCATTTTCCTTGAAATAGGTGGCAATCATTGAGCAATCTGTCAGTCCTGGCGGCGGTGCATGGCTAGGCGGACAACTCTTCTCAGCCATGGTTGTCCGTAAACCAGCACATCTCTTCCTCGATGAGCTCGATATCGAGTACGACGAGCAGGACAACTACGTGGTGATCAAGCATGCCGCTTTGTTCACTTCCACCATCATGAGCAAGTTGTTAGCTAGGCCAAATGTGAAACTCTTCAATGCCGTGGCTGCTGAGGACTTGATCGTGAAAGGAGGGAGAGTCGGTGGTGTCGTGACTAACTGGGCTTTGGTGTCGATGAACCACAACACACAATCGTGCATGGACCCGAATGTCATGGAAGCCAAGATAGTTGTGAGTTCTTGTGGACATGACGGGCCTTTTGGGGCAACCGGAGTCAAGAGGCTCAAGAGTATTGGGATGATTGATAGTGTACCTGGGATGAAGGCCCTTGACATGAACACCGCTGAGGATGCGATCGTGAGGCTTACAAGGGAGATTGTACCCGGGATGATCGTTACTGGCATGGAAGTTGCTGAAATTGATGGAGCCCCGAGAATGGTAAATTCTTTTCTGTGAATAACCTTTGGTTTTGAATACTCTAGATGCTTTACTTTGCACTCCAGTTACATGTTTTGTTTGGTTTTGAGTAAGACCAGGAACTCCAGTGTTCCTATCCTATGTTTAGGGTGAGATATAAGAAAGCAAATGTTTCTGTTGTCTAATACGTATTTCGCGATGTAGGGACCGACATTTGGAGCGATGATGATTTCGGGGCAGAAGGCAGCTCACTTGGCATTGAAGGCACTGGGACAACCAAATGCGCTGGATGGAACATACGTAGGAGGCGTTCAGCCCGAGCTGATTCTAGCCGCGGTAGACGGTATTGAAACTGTGGATGCTTGAAAGCGTAGAAAATTTGTGTGGGCCAATTGAAAACAATGTGTGAGATGAAGCGTTGATTGATTTACCGTTATATGATTTTATCCCGATTCCAATAAATAGAACTTGTTAGTAGTTGGGTTGAGATGGTGGTGGTGCAGGAAGATCATTCAATGTAAATCCAGTGACTCGGGTGGAACCAGGCCAAGTTTTTGTGAATGTCTCCTCTTCCTTTCTTTTGGAACTTGAACATGAGAGTGGAAGCAGTTATTGCCTTTTGTTCTGTCTATGCTCATCTCTAGTTATCGGTTATCGATAGCTCGCAGAGTGAAAGGAAAATCGAAAAAACTAAACCGACCGTTTGGTTCGGTCTTCGGTATCCAAGAAAGGTTTTTCGAAATATATTCGGTTCGGTCTCAGTTTTCTGAAATTTTGACTGGACCAAACCAAACCGAGCCGAAACAACTTAGACCGAACAGAAAATTAGTGATGCATTTGGCTTTTGTGATTTTTGATAATGTGATTTTTACTATTTTGGTAGAAAAATAGGTGAATTTTTTTCTTAAATTTGCCCATTTGATATTTGATGAAAAAAAAATTCGAATGGAAGCCTATTCGGTAATTCGTTTTCTATATTAGTAGTGGATTTGAACCAAACGGATTAAAAATTAATTTTTAACATTGTCCATTCTGGGCGGACTGAAATTTCCGAAATAATTTAACCCATCCCGTCCCGTCCAGTCCCGAACCGAAAATAAATCGGTCGGAGTCGATTTGGAAAAAAAATGGACCGAACCGAATCGGTCTGTGAAAATATTGGACCGAATTGATCGACCAATTTCACCTCTATTAGCTCGTATCCTAACTCTATTTCTTTCTGTAATCGTGTTGTCTATAAACTCTTCTAATATGTATGGACAAATTATAGAATAATTGAACAAATTTGCGGCCAGGTAATTGTGATGGAGAAAATGCGAGAATGTGAAGTGCGGGAAAAGGGGTTGGGGAATAAAATAAGTGTAAGTATAAATTCTCATAAAAACGACAATTTTGCACATGGAAGATTCTAGAATCTAACTATTTTTGAGTTGACTCCAACCGTAGATAGAGAGATCGGTGGATGATTTGAAAAAAGAAATTGTGCTTATGATTGTGGCATGAATCTTGCTCCATCTCCATCTTTAGAAACATTTTCGAGTTTCTCATTCTTTAATCACATGTTCACATTTGATTTTCTTCTTGGATTTGATGGCATGTTTAAAATGAATTTTTGGTCTTTCAACTCTTTAGTTCGGTGAATATTATTCGTGAATTAAGTTAGTAACATTATGAAATGTCTCTGCTTAGTTATTTATTTTAGTGTCAAAAGCAGTCAGCTTTGTGGGATTGTCGTTACTGTTTCAACCTCCTTGGAAGGCAAGGCAAAAAGAAAGCTTATTCGGCATGGGAGTGGTGGAAAAGACCATGACTGTCCATTAGATGCAAACTAGACTGATTTTTACGCGTGCGTGCTCTCTCTCTCTCTCTCTAATATGTCTTTTGACGTTTATACCATATCGAATACATTAAATGAAATTAACCATTTTGTCCACACATGATGACAATGACAATGTCTTGTAATGACTACAAATTAGTACTTGGCTTTAGAAGTCAATCATTCAAGTCCGTCACTAGTTTAAAACAAACAAACAAATAAAATGTACCATCAACGGACCCTTAGACGACCTATATAAGATCACTTGCCACTAGTTTTCGACTGGAAAAATTAATTGCACAAAAATATCGAGACGCAGGCTGCCAAAAAGAACCCCAACGAATGTCAGATGCAAAGCTCCGCACCTCATTGAGATCATATTGACATACTCTCTCAAAAAAAAGAGCAGACACAATCGAAGATTTGTCAACAATTGAAGATTTGTCAAATAAAGTAAGATCAGGGTTCAAGGTTGATTCTCAACCTTAAACAAACATTTTCCTTGTATCCAATCAAACATTTTCCTCTTGCATGTGAGTTTAGATTTGTCAAATAAAGTAAGATCAGGGTTCAAGGCTAATTATCTAGAGCCCATTTCACTCGTGAATGACATTTTTCGGACCATTAGTAAAAGTAAATTCAAGTCTGCAGCCAGAGCCGGCCCCGGGGTAAGCCCCGCAAGCCCCAGGGCTTGGGCAACAAAAAATTTTTTTTGCAAATATAAAAAATATTTTAATTATTTTGTAAAAAAATTATTTTAGAGTTGCCTATTTCCTTCATATCATCGATCAAGCCCTTACATCACTTAGGCTCCGTTCAGTTGTCGAAAAAATTGTTCTAAAAAAATGAAAGTGAAGTGATGTAAAATAAAAAAAAATCTATATTTTTGTGTGTGTTCATTTACCAAAAAAAATTTGTAAAAAAAATTCACTTGTTCATTTATCAGAAAAAAACATTGGGAATATTTTTTTTGAATTCAATGGTTAGTTGTGAACAAAATTAATTTTAAAAGCATATATTTTCAAAAATTTCCTTTCAATCATCATAAAACTATATAAAAATTAAAATGTCGTCATGCAAGTTTAAATAATAAAACAATATGTATTTGCAGTCCACTAAATTAAACAAATAAGAATATAAACATATATTTTCATTCCAGTAACTAAACTAATAAGAGAAATAGTATGTATTTAATATATTAGATATGTATATCATATATAAATATAATGGAATATATATATATATATATGTATATATATTATGTAACGTATAAATGAACTTAGATATACACATAATATATTAAATACATTATACTAATATACATATAAAAGACTAACATACGTTCAGTTTTTTGCAACTTTCACTTTGAACTCATTGTATAAAATATAATATATGACTATAATATATTAAATATGTATAATATATGTATCACTATATTTTTTGTATATATTCTACCGTGTAAAAAAAAGTAAAATATCCTAAAATATATTTATAGTTATTGTACTGCTTTGTATAACGTTGTATTTAAATAGATTAATTACCTTTCTATCCAATGTGTTTTGTATTTGCTTTTTATTAATATTTTGTGAAATATTAGTTCATCCCAAAAAAAAAGAATCTAAAAATATAAAATTACATTTAAAGCTAATTCTTTTTTTTTTTTACTAAATATGAATAATATTTTCCGTATTTTCTAAGTTTTCTTATTTTTGAACATAATTTTATATTTTTTTAAATCTCTTGTCGAGACAAACCAATAACCTACAAAAATAGATGGAAAACAAAAATTGTAGATTGTCATGCTTCGAATTTGAAATTGATAAAAACTTACATTCGGACTACCATGCCACATGAGAGATTAAGTAAATTGTCTATGATTTTAATTGACAATAAATACTTGAATAAGTTAAACTACAATAATTTAATTGAAAAATTTGTTTCAAAAAATGCAAGAATAAGTTGTTCTCTTTGAATTGGATCGTGCTAATCATAAAGCACTATGACATTTTGATTTTGAATTTTTTATGTAATTCAACTTAAAAGTGTAACGTAACTTTATTTTTATTCTTGTTTTGTTGTTTGATTATACATTTTTTAATTTTATTATGACTTAATAATATTGAGTGGGCAACTAATTTAAGGCTGGGCTCGGGCAACCCAAATGTCGGGGCCGGCACTGTCTGCAGCATTCCTACTTCCACATATGCATCCTTCCCTCTAGGTCTAGAGTCCTCGCATACTTTCTAAATTGGACGATGACATGCTGCATTCTAACTCCTGTGGGATGTAGAGCTATGTTCATTACCATGTTGCAGTTTCCCTCTGGGTGCAGAGTTGATATATTGCCTTTTGAAGGTGAAGTTGCAAGAAGTACAGTATCTCTAGAGCCATTCACAGCAAAAGATTGAGGGAACATTGACCTGAGGTTGACCATCACCTTCTTCAATCCTCAATTGAACCTAGGTTCCCTGGAGGTGTCGAACCCCTTTTCTGCTTACTGCAGCTAGGGGGCTTGCTTATTCAGAATCTTCTTTCACCTACCACCAAGGGCGGTACTGTGTTAGGACTGCTGGGGGGTTCCACCAAAATTTAAAAAACAAATCTAGGACCTACATGTATGTTTTGAAAATTATTTAAAAAATTATATTTTGGGCCCCCAAAATAATAGTAGGGCCCTTTTCTAGGAAAAAAAGGGAATAAGAAATATAGAAAGGTTTAGAAACGCAGAAGAGGAGAACAGCGACTCAGCAGTTGGCGAAGTCCTCGAGGAGAAGAGCCTGACTGTTTGAGAAGAGGAGAACGCTAGAACAACATGCCGGCCTCGGATCGGAAACTTGACAGTTGACAGTCGGCGACGAGGTAAGAGATTTGGAGTCAGTCATGCCGTCAATCATCATGGTGAAAGGCTGCAAGCCTTTGATAGCCTGTAGTTGTGTATACTTATATAGTTATATTAATATATTTTGGTAGATTATTAAGGTACCCATGGCCCCTGGGCCCTAGTTCGGTAGTTCCCAGAATGGCAGAATATGACATAAGACATTATTATATATGTTGTTTTATACTTATATATAAAATAATGGACAAAGATAACTAATGTGGTTCTATTTTTGTTGTGTTGTAGTATTATATTCAAAAGTCAAAAGTTTTATATTTTAATGGACATATTACTTATATTTGATTGTTTATTGACAGATTGTTGATTCATTGATTGGCTTTACGAAAACTTAGAGATTGTTTATTTGCCCACTTTTGTCGGACGTTACAGATTCTCACTCCAGTATTAGTGATGTAAATGCAGAGCACTGGCGGGTGTGTTTAGTTTATTTTTATTTACCTTGTTAGTAGATTGTAAATGCAGAGTACTGGCAGGTGTACTTAGTTTAATTTTAATTATCTTGTTGGTAGATTGAATAGGCAGAACACTAACGGGTATGCTTAGTTTAATTTTATTTACCTTGTTAGTAGATTGTAAATGCAGAGAATTGACTAGTGTGCTTAATTTAATTTTAATTAGTTTGTTGGTAGATTGTAAATGCAGATCACTGGCAGGTGTGCTTAATTTAAATTGACTTGGCTCATTACTTTTTAGTAGATTGTATATGAAAGCACTAGTGGGTGTGTTGATAACTCATAGCTTTATATTTTAAATTTTAGGTGATAATGTGAAATCCTCAACAAACATCTAAAAAATCAAGAACTATCAATTCCTTCTTCAATAGACAAGATTCCAAAGGAGTTGAAAACAGTTCACCTTCTCAAGCTAAACAGTTCACTCTTTAGGAGTAGACTTCCTCCTAAATCTTCATTACTTGAACCTAGAGGACTTGATACTCCTTATTTAGAACGTGATCCAAGATTACGTATTCAGATATGGGAACATCTGTTGATAAACGCGATAAAGTTCGACGGGCATATCTCTTAGCTGGGCGATATCGTGTAAAAAGTCATCGATACCCACCTTCAACGTCTGGCAAGCACCGCCGCTTCTTCCAAGAACATTGGCTTAATCTATTTCCTTGGTTAGAATATTCTCCTTAAAAAAATGTTGCCTATTGTTTTCCATGCTTTCTATTTGCAAATAAGCTGTCTAATCGTCCAAGATCAAATGCTTTTACTGTTGACAGATTCCAAAATTGGAAGAAGGTTAGTAAGATATGCGCTTTTCTAAATCACATGAGAAAAGATCCTTCCTCACCGTATAACTTTACATTAACTTGTTTAGAGGGTTTGAAGAATCCGTCTTGGCATGTTGACAAAGTAATTTTGAGACAAACTTTAGATGAAATTATGAATAATCGTTTGCGGCTCAAGGTTTCAATTGATTCTGTTAGATGGTTGTCACTTCAAGTATGTGCTTTTAGGGGCCACGATGAAAGCCTAAGTTCAAGAAATTAAGAAAATTTTATCAAGTTCCTAAATATTTTGGGGACGTATAACGAGAAAGTTGGCGATTGTGTATTAAAAAATGCCACTCAAAATACAAAATATACATCACCAAAAATTCAAAAGAAAATCTTACACATTATTACAGAAAAAGTGAAGAAAAAGGTATGTGAGGATTAGACACAGCAAAATTTTGTATTCTTGTTGATGAAGCGAGAGATATAACTAAGAGAGAACAAATGGCTCTTATTTTAAGATATGTTGACGAATTTAGTTTTATACAAGAGCTTTTTCTTGATGTTGTATGCATTGAAGGCATAGTGGCAACTACTTTGAAAAGAGAATTATCAAGTGTTCTCTCATACTATGGTCTCGATATTCAAAATATACGAGGGGCAAGGTTATGATGGTGCTAGCAATACACATGGTGAATGAAATGGATTACAAGCACTTTTTATTAGAGATTGTCCATTTACATATTATGTATATTGTTTTGCTCATCGAATACAATTGACATTGGTAGTAGCATCAAGAGAAGTCAGTCCAGTACATGAATTTTTTGAAAAGTTGAGTAGTGTTGTTAATTTTCTTAGTGATTCTTGCAAGCGTAATAGTAAATTCCAATCTACCCTACTATATGAAATTGCTTGCTTGATAGCTATTGATGAGATTGAAACTAGTCGATGAGCTAATCAACTTGGTAGTTTGCAAAGAGATAGAGATACTCGATGGAGCTCTCATTTTACCTCTGTTTGTAGTGTGTTAAGAATGTATCGTGCAACTTGTTTAGTTGTTGCAAAAATCAAAGAAGAAAGCTCCAATTGGCGTTTCCGTGGGGATGCTAACACTCGTTATGAAACCATCACATCTTTTGAATTCGTGTTTGTATTGCATCTAATGAAGAAAGTCATGGGAATCACGAATGCTCTTTGTCCAGTTTTGCAGCAAAAAAAAAAAGAAATATCTTGAATGTCATGCATTTAATTTCTACAACAAAAGTCCTTACTCAAAAATTGAGGCAGGAAAGTTGGGAGAATTTTCTTGAGAATGTGAAATTATTTTGTAGAAAGTTCGAACTTGATATGCCGGATCTAAGTAGCCAATATATTGCAGGTCGAGATCCAGTTCGGTCTCTATATAAGCGGGACAAAATAACTCTTCAGCATCACTATTGAGTGGATATATTTACTGCTGCAATAGACTTTCAGTTACAAGAACTAAATTTCAAATTTAGTGAGCAAACTATAGAGCTCTTTCTTTTTAGTTCAGCGTTGGACTCAAGGGATGGATACAAGTCATTCAAGATTGAAGATATTTGCAAACTTGCGGAGAAGTACTATCCGGGAGATTTCATAAAATAAGAGAGAGTTCTCTTGGCATATCAGTTACAACATTATGAGCTTGATGTACTTCAACATCCAAAGCTACAAGAGTTGTCTACAATTGTTAAATTATGCCAAGGACTAAAGGAAACAAACAAGTCAGGTGTATACTATTTGATCAATAGATTAATTCGTCTTATTTTGACTCTTCACGTTTCTACTGCCACTACTGAGAGAGCATTCTCAGTTATGAAAATTATTAAAAGTGATCTTCGCAACAAGATGAAGGATGAATTTCTAGCGGATTGCATGGTTGTCCACATTGAAAGAGAGACTGCAGATATTTTTTATTCTGACTTTATTATAGATGAATTCTACGCTCTGAAAAATCGTCGAGCACAACTTTGATTTGCATGATCTATTATAACTCAATTGTGAGTTTCTTTTGTTCATTTTGTATTGTGACATTTTGGATATTGGAGATATGTAAATGTTAGTGTCGACTTATAACTTTTATATATACAAGTCAGTATTTTTGAGTTAATTTTTTTTATTTATAGTTTTTTACAAATCTTGGCCCCCCAAACTTCAATTCTTGGTTCCACCCCTACCTACCACGATCCACACTGGTTTCCTACTGGTCTTGGCAATAGGTTGCATGTGAGATATCTGATAAGACATTTCACAATGCTTGACAATTGTGATGATGAATACTATGCTCAGGGGCGGAGCCAGGATTTCGTAACGGGGGTGGCACCATTCGGCGGGACGAGCGGCCAGGGCGGAGAGGGAGCGACAGGCGGCGGGCCATAGCAAAATTTATCTACAACTCAAATCTTCATTTTTGACCATTACATTTATCAAAAAGTACATTTAGAGATTGTTACTAGAGAATTCAATTAAACTCCAACATAATTCTATCTCCGTTTCTCGAATAATTCACCCATTATCAAAATTTCAAGCATTTGTCAAATATGCTTCACATTGTGAAAAAGTATTATTAATGGAACTACTTCTAAAACAAATATTCAATAATAATCGAAGTACAAAATTTACTGTCGAAAAAGTTTATAAATCAAAAACATCTATATAATAGAAAAGTGGTGACTTTTTAAATTTCCAATGAGTTACAATGAGAATAACCTCTACAACCGTTAGATCATTTTTCCTTTAAGATTGTATTTGTTTGATCAAAAGAGATTAAAAACAGAAACCCAAATCATTCTTTTCTTTGCCAAATCCATTCCTCTCTATACTCACGGGCGGGAGAGGGAGCGGGAGGGAGAGGGTTTTGACTTTTGGTTGCCATTGGGTCTGGGACAGGTGGATAGGTGGGGTGGGTCCTGGGCTGGGTTGGGTGGGTCCCAGCCTTACAAAATTAAAAAAAAAAAAAATTTATTCACTTTTTTGAATTGGGGTGGGGCACGTGACACCTCCCCCCCCCCCCCCCCCCCCCCTAGCTCCGCCCCTGACTATGCTACCATGCATTAATATTTACATAAGCAATCAAACAAGAATAATACGCACCGTTTAAAGAAAAAGAAGTTTTTTCTACCTCTCTGGCCAGTGTAGATATACAGAGAAAAGATCTTCCATGTGTAGAAACTCCACGTAAACTTCTCGATTTAATGGTCCCTTACAGCATATTTAAGTCGAAGTACCTCAAAAATGCTATGGCTCACCGTTTAACTAGCTGAGGTGAAACTTCCTGCTTGCTGAAAAAAGGGGACTGACGATGGTTGAGAGGCGCGTACAATGACGATCTTCTAGCTCGAGCGCCTGACTCGAGTCCTGAGGATGTTGTCCAGCCATAGCATTATTGGCCTCCTCAACAGATCTCAGCTCCATAAAAGCAAACTTCTCGCCACCTCCACAAAAGCAAGCTTCTTGTCATGGTTTGTATTCAAATTGACAGGAACATCTCCTGAAAAAGCATGCAGAAGTATCTAACATTGAAAGAATGAATACAGCAAGCAAGACAACATTTTTTTAGGGCAAATTTCACTTTACCCTCTCATGTTCTGAGCCATGCGCGCATCACTTTCCAGAGATTCGAGATAAGCGTATGTTAGTTGATCTGAAGTGCACCATTACAATTTACATCCCAGAGTCCAAATAAAGGTGCAACTCGTGCTGTCATTGGGGGCATCATAACGCAGCACGAAACTGAACACAGGCACATGCATATCAATAAGGAACTAACCGTGGTCATTCCAAGCAATGTTATCGATACCGTACCGTACCGGCCGGTACCGGCCGGTACGTACCGTTTTGGCAAAAAAACGGTACCAAGTACCTCTAGTACCGTACCGTTCTCAATACCGGCCGGTACCGGCCGGATACCGGCCGTATCGGCCGAATACCGGCCGGTACCGGATTTATTTTTTTTTAATTTTTTTTAAGAATTGCGGAAAAAATTAATTTTTTTTGGCTTTCTCTCTATAATTTATATATATATTGATAGTTGCGATAAATCCGGTACGGTATCCGGTACATGACCGGTACCGGTACGTACCGTACCAGTAGAAAAACCGGTACCCAAACCGATCCGGTATTCAGAACATTGATTCCAAGATAAAAGGAAGACCGCTGTTATGTTATTAGGTTGACTACAGGAAGAAGAACCCACCGATGAAAAATTATACAAAGAAACAAACTATCTAAAACTGTGCATGTAATGAATGTTCCCAAACCACGGGCTCTATAACTGTTTGGTGTATTTGGTGTATTGTACCTGTAACTGTGAACATATTTCGGTTAGATGAATTGTTGAGTACGTTCAGTCGGATCAAACCCTTTGTGAAACATCTCTTCAGCCCATCTTTTGGCCTCCGCAGTCCTACCATGTTTGAAGAACCCAAGCACTAAGGTGTCATAAGTCCATCGATTGGGCTCATAACCTTTCTGACACAACCTGTTGAATACCTCACAAGCGTGGTCCATATTGCTCATGCTTAGTTTTCCAAGCAACATATTGTACGTGTAGATATCAAGTGGGAAGCACTGTTCAATTAGTTCTTCCAACTCCTTCACATATTCATTCATATTCCGACTAGAAAAAGCACAGATAACCTGGCTAAGCAACCAACTAGACGAGGTCTCATTTTGCATGTCTCTTGAACGAACCCAAGCCCAATAAAGATCTGGACTATTTGATGAATGGAATAGAAGTACATTACCTACAAAGGACGAAATAGGTCGGCCAACTTTTATCAAGTCATCAAGGAGATTTACAACCGTAGTATATCTATTGTTTGAGCACATCACTTTTACAAGCACCTCGTAACACTCTAGGCTCGGTTTCACTTTGTTCTCCCTCAATTTTCCCAACATCTCCAGTGCCAGGTCTGGTTTGTTGGCTTTGCAAAGACCAACAATTATGGTGCTGGACAATTTCTTCCCAATCCTTCTTCTACGGGACAAGCCCCAAAAGAAATATAGAGCATCAGAAATCTTTCCGCTCTTTAGATAACTCTGCAACATCAGAATGTCAGAACTCAAATTGGGCTCCATACCACTTCTCACCATCATCTCGAATACTTTTCTGGCCAACTCAGGTTTTCTTGCATGTCCAGCTCCATCAATGAAGAAACTGTAAACTTGACAGCTCAGCTCACGACAAGATAATTGCATCTCCAGAAAATTGAGCAATTGCTTTTCAGGATTTTCCATATCACATAAACAACGAATGACAGCTCTGTACAGTTTCCGGGTAGGGCTATGACCCATTTCTTGCATTTCTATGAGTAGTCTAGCAGCAATATCTCCTCTATTGAACTTGTTGAAACCATGTATCAAGTTAAAGTAAGTATTTTCACTCGCTACTTTGTTTAACCTGTTCAATGCCCCATGTATTAAATAACCGTCTTCCACTCTCCTAGATTTGCACAGAGCCGATATGAATTTATCAAATGTGGAATCACTCGGCATCAAATTTCGTCCTAGAGCAACAACAATCAACTCCTTCATCTTATCAAACTTACCCTCCCTGCACAAGGCATCTGCAAGAATTGAAAAGGTCCTTTGACCCGGAAAAAAACCTTGGTCAACTGAATCCTTCAAAACATGATAGGCTTCGTCAACGCTCCCATCCCCACAGAGAGTATTGATCAGATAGTTGTAAGCCATGCTACTTGGGGAGAGCCCAAATTCATTCCTCGAACTGTACAACTCGAGTGCGACATCCACCATACCCGCCTTGCAAAAGAAGCATAGTGCAGCATTCATGGTGACCCCATCAGGCAAAATCCTGTGCTCCTTCATCTCTATCAGTAAATCAAATACATCCTCTAGCCGGTTGTCCCTCAGAAGCCTGCAAATCAGAACATTATAACGAAACAAGTCAGGAACATAGCCTTCGTGTGTCTTTTTGCCCTTAAAGAATTCCAAAGGCCTGTCTATCTTCCCAGCTTGAACAAGGTTCCTAATCCAAACCCCATAAGCATGGTCCACGCAGACCATCCCCAACTGGCAAAACTCATCGAGCAACTCTCCCGCCTTTTCAAACTGATTTCTCTTGCAAAGGGCATCCACAAGGGTACTCACGCAGTGTCCACTCAATCCCCACCCCTCACTGACCAAACTCCGAATAGAAGATTCAGCTTTATCCAACTGGTTCTGCTTACAGAAGTTCTTGATGAGTATAGAATAAGTGACCTCAGTGTCAAATCCACGAAGTGAAATCTGCTTGGCCAAAACATCAACCGCGTCAAAATAACTCTCCTCTACCAAAGCATTCAAAAGCACATGGTAAGCAAAAGGGTCCAAGTCAATACCTTGAAATCTCATTCTACCAAACAGTTGGAGTGCAACTTCGGGCTTGCCCGCAACGGCGTAGCCCATTACGAGAGTGTTGTAGAAACGAACCTTCTGAAGGAATCTCAGCTTAGTGTAGTTATCCAGGAAGTCGAGCATGAGAGACATGAGCTTGGACTTGGAGAGGATCTTGAAAATTGCAATGGAAGTCGCTGGGGTATGGTGGAACCCACCGGCTTGGCGGCCGGCCCAGTCGAAGAATTTGAGGCAGGAGAGCACGTCTTTTCTGGAATTACCGTAATCCAATACGTCAAGCACGAAGGCTTCGGACAGTCGAAACCCCAGCTGCGTCAGGGCCAGATCCGCCGACTGCCGTAATCCACCAGATTCTTGTCCGGTGCCGCCGCCGCTTCCCAATATCTCGAAGATCCTATCCAGCAATGGGTTATTTCGGGACATGAACCAGTCTTTGAAGGAGAGCACCACGTTCTTGGCCTGCAATTGAAATTCATCGCCGCCACGAAACATTGTAGTTGTACTTGCAGCCATTGCAGCAGCAGCCACTGAATTGGAAAAGGGGCTGTTGTTGTATGAAGGACAAACATATAAAGAAGAAGAAAGGAAGAAGAAGGCGGTGGTGTCATTGCTGATGAAAGAAGTCGGAAGAGGAGAAAGGAAAGCCCTGGTTTTGGTTATACACCCGAAGGTTAGCATCCTCAATCGAGCCGCCGCAACCGCCTCCTCCTCCGTCTCCGTTTCTAAAAAATGAAAATTCAAGTGGAGTGAAGTGAAAAAAAAAAATAATAATTTTTCACGTTTTCGATTGGTAAAATATATATAGAAAAATCAAAAAATAATAGTTTAATTTTGTAAGAAACTACTAACCAATAAGATTTTGTATTTTTTATCGAGGAAAAACTAATTCATTATATAAGAAAGTTACAATTTTTCTTTTTTTTGTCGTCAACTAATCGGAAACCTTGAATAGATTGTGTGATGGAAATTTTTTTTTTCTTGAAAATTGTAAGATATTTGTAATACATTATGAGGCACGTGAGTGTATGTATTATCAAGAGGTAGTAAAAGAAAGTAAAGAAAATATATACTAGAATTTGACGAATTTTGACTCAACACTAATGTTGGAGAGGGAGATCGTTGGATAATTTGAAAATTCTTTTTATGCTTATAATTGTGTCATGAATCTCGACTCCATTTCTATCTTTCGAAATGCAAAGTAATACAGTTAGTTACTATCCGAGTCTAGTTACTTCACTCTTTCTTTCTCCTTGGAAGGTGGTGGAAGGGCAACTTATTTGATGTGAGAATAGTGAAAAAGACCGTAACTGTCCATTAGATGCGGACTATATTGATTTTTATGCGCGCGCTCTCTCTCTCTCTGTGTAATTCATTTTTTGATTTTTATACTATATCAAATACATTACATGAAGACAAATAATTCTAAATTAATCATTTTGTTCATACATGATGGCAATGACAATAATGTCTTGTAATGAATATAAATTAGTACTTGGTTTTAGAAGTTATCAATCAAGTTGAATGTACGAGTGGGGGTTTAACGAGGAGGTTTTAGATCTCTTTGGTTTTCATCGTCTTTACGGTACAATATGTATACGAAAATTGAGTTCTTGAGTTTCTGTTATTTGTTGTAGTCTCATCCATTACGGCATTTTGGATTTAATTCGCTTGGCTTTTTCGTCCTTGATGCTCAATCTCGACCTTCCATTAGCAGTTTCCATACCCAGAGATGCTCGACCATATTTTTAAACAGAATGGAAACCAAACCAAAGGATAATTTGATCAGGAAAACTAGCTGTTCGATGAGGCAGCAACTATTCAACTGGAACCACCTTAAATAAACAAACAGACAAACATTTTCCTTGTATCTAATCAAAATCACAAAAAGAACAGTGTTTATATAGTACCTTACAAAAAGAATGTTTGCATATACAGATTATGGTGTAGTGATTTGTACACAACATATGATTCCACCATGTTTTGGCTAGTTGCTGCAGAATACAATTCTTGTGAACTCTGAGCATTCACAGTATCTCTTAATGAAAAATCAACTCCCAGTAAGGAAAAAAAAAACAGCCTGTTGCCTCTGACTAGGCCAAAACTTCAACTGCCTTTTCTAAAATCCGCGTTCTATAAGCGGGTCTGGTCTAGTTGTCAAGCAAGTCAAGTGGAGACGTCTAGCTTTCAGACAAGCCGGGAATCAAAGTAGTCCCTAATCAGACTAGCATGCGTGGGATCCAAGTCAAGTTCAATGTCACGTCTTCTTCGCCTGCAATGGTGTCAACAGCAATAAAGATAATTTCTCTCAGAGACAAGAAGTAGGGAAGAGAAAATGTCTCCAAATCAAAGGGAGTATATGATGCAAACAAATTGATCTCTTGTAGTTACATTTGGCTACGGGTTTCCTTGAGCTATTTAATAAATGGAGGATTACAGATAAACATGAACGCTAAGTTCTTATCTTCTGTATAAGCTGAATGATATCTACTACCTGGATAAATGCAAAAACACGAACATGCAGCTCTATTTTAACAAGTTCAAAGGGGCAATGAAGCTGTATAACGTCAAAAAGCAACTTCCATCGAAAATGACAACTGAATATTTTCCAGTTGTACGGTTAGTTCTATGCAAAAAGATTTATGGGGAAAACGTCTTCTCATATCACGTATCCTAAGAATTAAATGACCAGCACATAAGTTACTTTCCTTGTAATCTGATATAAAAAAGCACTAGGCATCCTGTGTGGATGCAGCCATTGAATGTATACTCTGATGTACAACACAAATTGCAGCTAATTATTAAAACATGAATATATTGCAGCTACCATATCATTTTTGCAATCTCCTCATGTTTCAATAATTAAATCGGGTGTATGCTTTGTAATGTTCCACTGGTTTGTTGCCCTAGCAATACTCGCCCAGATTATTTACCCGTTTTGTTTTGGTATTTCTCCGAACATTTTTTTGTTTTTTTGATGAATCAATTTCTCCTGTAGTTTATTGAATTCAGCATTTGTCAGAATCCGATAAAACAATCCAAGGAATATACACTACCTTTCTTAGATACTTCTTGTGAAGTTTCATAGCCCCACTGCATGCTTTCTTGGCATCTAGGTTTCCAGTTATGTCATTCAGTATCTGAAGAGAGAGAGAGAGAGAGATGGATGAGTGACCTGAAAAGTTGTAGGCTACAGCATAATTAGAAAATATTGCTGCATGACCGACTAATTAAATGAACATAAACTGGCCAGGTAATGGTAAGATAGGTTTAACCCGCGCATTCTCAGGGTTTTTGAAAGGGTATCATCAAAGGGGAAACCTATTCAACTGCATGAAGGAACTCCAGTATGTATTCCCAGAAAATTAGATTAATGGACAGTTGCTTTGGTGTCAACAATTTTTATAGCATCCAAATCTCGTTAAGTCATTGAACTAACCTTTACCACGTCATCTAGGCCTCGGGCCTCTGTCAATAACTTAGTGCTTTTATCTTTCAAAACGCTGGCAACAAGGAAAACAGAAATCGGTAGTGGGGCCACGTCATTTTTTGCTCCACTTCTCATATTTTCTCTCTCGTACTTCCCACATTGGTGTGTTGACTTGGATTTTCCTCTAGATCCATCAGATTTTTTAGTAACTGAATCAGGATCCTCATACACAGAGAACATGTCAGGGTCATATTCCAGAGACCACATCATCTGTTCACAAGTTCAGGAACATAGAATTCTATTAAGATAACCAAAAGCACATTTATTGTTCAGAATCCCAAGAAAACGGAAAAATAAGGAGACAACTGCATAGGCAGGTAGAGCACCTGGAATTGGGTATTACGATTTCTTGCGCACATGAAAATCTTTCGAAGTTTTGATTTGAAATATTTCGGACCAGTCATTTCCAGGTAAAAGATTTGATTTATGTGAACAAAAAAATTTCGATCACTAGATGTATAAGATTACTATTGTCCCAAGAATCAAACAAATTTTTCGTCTTTTTGCCAATTAGACCAAGACCACAATAATAGTTGGTTGTGAGAAATGAAAAAAGGACAAGAAAAAAATCTCTTTAGGAATAGAACAAGAGAAGTCCAATTTCCTAGAGAATCAGAACAAATTGCTTTCTCAGGAATACCAACCAATAACTTAAAAAGCACTGTATATAGTTGCACTTCAATATTTTCATTCACAACATCACAAAGGTGTTAGAGAGATTGGATCATACCTCCCAAAGGTACAATGAATCACCAAAAGAGAATTCTCGACGAAACAGAACCATAAGCATTCGAAAAGCGAATAAATAGTCACCTCCACCTAGTGTCTCTGTGCCCAAGACCAGAAGACGGAATTTAAAGTTCGTACAGCCAATTCATCAACAAATGCTCAAGAAAGAAAGGAAATTGTAATGCAGTACTTTAGATACGAAATATATAATGGTGAAGATAGATATGGACCTATAACAGAATGAAGTAAATATGTTGAAGACCCTTAACAAATTGTGATGGCTATTGCCACTCCTTGGATTGTGTCCTAGTAATTTTGAGCTGTTCAAGCATAATGCAAGCAAATTTTATCGGACTTCATTGGGCATAAGTGGATAAATAATGATGAAAAAAGGATGGCATTTGTGCATCTGATAACCAAACGACACAAACTCAAACATTCGTGTCCATATGTAGGCAAATATCCAGTATCCTAAGCATATATAACTGGCTCATTCTTATATTTTATCTTGCCTTAATTTTTGGAGTTGTCACAATTATCTGCCTCAAAAGACGCATGAGAGCAAAAGAACATGAGTTGTAAATTTTAGTTGGGCTGGACATGTCCCATCTTTTAGGTCCAATGGTTTAACCACATTCTTGCTAGATAACTCTGTTCACTTGGTAGGCTATAAGCACATACAAAGAACTGTTTGCTCTCTTTGGTCCACAATCTATTTGTGACAAGGCCAGAAATCATATTGAATCAGTAGTATGCTTTGCCTGGACTTTCATTTACTTTATCTTATCGAATTTTATTTCCTCTCGTTATGTGAAGATATTGAATGATAAAAGCAAGAAACGACAGTGCTTGCTATGTTTAACAAACTCCTTCCCCAAATTCAACTTTGGCAGCCAAAGTTGATATGTATCCTTTCAGTATCTCAAATAATAAGTGACATCCCAATTACCACTAAGAACTTTAAAGCCAACCAGAATCATCCAAGACTTGTATCTTTTATCTCTTGTGACACTGGCCGTGGATAAATCCTTCTTCCTTTCTTGGTAAATGGTTCGTGGCCTAAAACCCCAACAGATATACAAAAAATCCACCAACTTTACATAGTAGTAAAGGAATGAGCATACTAGGATAAAGATAGTACCTAAATGCTGATGAAGCTTTGGATCAATAACTTGAGTAATTGATGCCAAATTACTAAGTTGTGCCTCCACCCCAACAGAGTTTTCAGTGCATCTGAAATTTCCTCGCTTCGAAAATTCCAAATAACTTTGTAAGCGACTATCCTTTAATACAAACAAGAAAGAATAACACTCGTGGGGAATATAAAAATATACCAATCTGCGCATTAAACGTTCAAAGCACCAAAATGCATCTGCTTCTTCTTCAAGGAGAATTATCATTGGGGAGCAAAGGTCACTCATTCCTGCCCAGCATATGCATAAAGAGCATCTCAGAACCAACGATTTGGTAAATATAAGCATTGGACTTTGGCTATGTCAAAAGTTACAGCATATCTATAAAAGCACAGCCATTAAGGGCTCTCGGAAGAGTTAAGATAATTTATTACCCACCTTGACAGTAGCCAACATCTGAATCAAACCAGGCATAGACGGCCAGAATATCCCAAATTTTTGACAAGTTCTCTTGCTTCTCGTAGAAAACAAGGGTTCTGTCAGTGCGGAACACATCGAGACCTAGCATCCAAGCATGAAAAGTTACAAAAATTTGAAAGCGTCATAGGGGTTCACCATCTGTTTTGCTTTTAATTTAATGAGATGGCACTCTATTTATTCGTTTCAATTGAAAGAATATAGGAATGCAAATCCATATAACGTTTTTACCATCAGAATATGGACCACAATACGAGAACCAGAGCATAGCAGGTGCTGGTTCGATTTAGGTGCCAAACAGACCATGAGGACAAAGCTTATGACCTAAATATTTACTACTTGATGCATGAATCACACAGATGTGCTCAGTAGAAGGATTGAGATCTAAAAGAAAAACAAATAAATAAAGGCAATTTACGCATTCAGTATTAACATGTATAACCAACCTATTTGGTGTAGTGTAAGCTTCCACTGGATTATTTTGTTGTCCGCCTCTTTCACTGTTGCTGAACTGGAAGCACCTGTACTTACACAATTCAGGATATTAGCGTCTGATGAATCGTCTGGTAGGCGGTAACGGGCTTAAATTTGTTCACGTTACCATTTTCTCGGGGAAGTGAAGCCAGTCCTTTATCTGGACATGCTTCCAAAAGCACAATAGGATCTTGAATAGCTTCACCGTTATCCGTAATCACGGGTGCTGTGATAAACCTACCACTTCCAATAAGTGGAAACATTTGGCGGCACTCTTCTTTCAACACAGCGTACAGTGCCCTGAATGTGCACAGGAATGGGAATCATTTACTGGAAGACCTCCGAGGGTTTTACAACCTGGACTAAGTTCCGGAGAAGGGGCATAAGGTATTTAGATTTTAGACAACTTAAAGGATGAATCTTAGTGAAAAACAAGGACTAGGGTACATGTTACACAACCAGTCTGACAAAGGCAGTGTTTAGAAATGCCTCTTTTAATCCAATCAGCCATTTCACAATCTTATGAGTTGATTTATAGCATCAGCAACTAAGTGTGGGATGCGTGGGACATATATTAAAAGTCTCAGACATTTCAACCACTAAAATAGAAAAACTCAAATAAATGGCTGGAAAGTCCGTGCATGACCCAAATCAGCAATTGACCAACATGGGAATGAAGAGGCACCAAAGTGGAGTATAACAAGAAGATGAGATGACATATGCAGGTTATTAGTTGGGTACACAAGTACACATGATGGATATCGTGACCAGAGTTACGGGGTATACATTAATCTATGGTTTAAATTGTCACTTGTTAGAAATAATGCCTTCACATTATTTAACTATTTATTATTTTGATGATGCCAAGATTAAAGATGACAACTTAATATAAACCAAGAGTTGAATGGAAAGTTGGTACTCGTATGTGAGGATCTAGATCGTAGTCTAGCGTACCATGATCATGGAATAGTCATTGAATGATATCTTTGATAAAATTGCAATTATATTATGTGATGGTCATGTTTGATGATGATTTGGCTTGAGCATAGACACAGGTTTCAAATGCAACAGGGTGCGGTTGACCGGCCACCTTCTGTGGTCAACCGGGGATTGCGGTCGACCGGACCTACCAGGCGGTTGACCGGACCAGGTGGTCGACCGGGACCATCGTGCGGTCAACCGGTCGCTGTTTTGTGCGGAAAAGTGCTGATTCAATTTTCACAAGGATTTGATTGATCAAATCTTTCCTTTAGTGGTTCAAACGGTCGATTCAGAACTTTTGGAAGGTAGAGAGATCGTTGCTACCAATTTGGCAAGTCACCAAGGCTCCTTGAAGATTCGGATTTCATGGGTTAGGGTTTATATACCCGTTTGCTGCGATTTACAGAGTAGAAAACTCGAAATACAGAACTCTCTTGCAATTACAAGCTACCCTCTGACATTGAAACTACGATTCTCACATGGCTCTACTTTGTGGTTACTTTCTGAGTGAGATTTTGAGAGAGAATGAGTGAAATAAGCTAGTATATTACATTCATTGTGTTCATCCTTCTCTGTACGAATTTGGTGAGGACTTTTGTGTAGTCTTCATCATTCAACTTGTATCATTGATTTGTGTGTGAGGTTTGCGGAGTACAAACCTTGAAGAATCGAATCTGGGAGTAAAGATTCGGCGGTTCGGTTAGCTCCTCGGGAAAGCTAACAGGAAGAAAGGTTGTAAGGGTTTGTGCGACACCCAAAGTCGCTCGAGTTCTAGTAGATCAAAGTGACTCCTAGGGAGTGGACTAGGCTGGGCAGTGGACACGCTCAGACCGAACCACTATACATCGGTTGCATCTTCTCTTCCCTATCTTTATTTACACCTTGATTGCTATATTGTGTGCTTGTCAATATATTTGCTTAAATCCAATCTTTAATAAGTTCTAAAGATTTTTTAGTAGTAATTTTTATTGAAACCCAATTCACCCCCCCTCTTGGGTTGCCACCTGGGTAACATCACTTAATCCCAATTGTGTCGTATGAACCTTTTTGTCGCACCAAGTCAAAAAAGGCCAAAGGTTTGGTTAGTTCCTAGTCTTACCATTATGTGTACCATCAACTAATGGAGTCCAATGCTGGGAGTTTCATTCTCCACTGCCAGAACAATATCATTAGCATACTTCAGACTTGGCTCTCTGCAGTCCTTCTGGAAGCCTCTTCTAACAGTGACTTGGGTGAAACACGTACTGGATCTTAGAGCTATTCAACTTCTATCTCAAAGCTTGTAGTTGTGGGTTTGAAGCATTAACCAAGTGTGTTCCTAAACCAGTGAATAAAAGTGCTGATTTCTGGGCTATATATCCCTCATCCTACGATTTTACGTTAGAGAAGGAACATTTATCTCCCTTTTAAGAAAGATTCAGGGTGGCTTTGTTAAATTGTGTTCTATTCTTTCAACTCCTATTGATAAAGGATCTCATCTATTTTTATAGCCTTGTTGCCCATTAATTTGCTGTGCAATCTGTAGTTCTATCATGACAAAGAAAATAGAACTTGTTTAGTGTTAGAATGGCATTGCCAATTTAAGTAGGATGTGACAAAGCATCGTACTACATAAACAGATATCTTAAATGTGGAACACCAACTAGAGCTTGGAGCCTTCATGTATATTGGCATCACAGGCCAAGGCTTGAAACCCACAATATAAGCCTGTCTGCTAGGTGTCAACTTCTAGCACAAAAGTACATTAATCATGTCTATATTAAAAAATTGGAGGGCCAAAATTTTCTTTTGAAAACAAAAATGGCCTAACACAAATAATGTTCCCAATAATATCCAACAGCAGAGTAAACAATGAAAGGGAAGCGAGGAAAGCCAACTACCTTCTACGTTGCCGTATTTCCTCTCGTTCATCAAATGTGCTCTTAGGATCAAAACAGCCAAGTAGAAACTCCCAAACCTCACCTCTAATTAATGGATGGATACCCTATTTCACCACAAATACAAATATATGGTAAAATGAAGACATCTATGAGAAGCAGATGGATGTATCAAGAGAAGAAACATGAGTGGCATATTGCATTATGCCTTTGCATTGTGTAAAACACAAACAAAGGTTATTTTGAAGCATTTAGTGCATATTTGGAATTTCATATAGTGGATGGCCAGGGAAAGTTCATATTTTCATCATGGCTGTATCCAACCCCAGTTAGTTGGGAACTAGACTGCACATCATAGCGTACATAAGGAGCATGATACAGAAAACTCAAACACAAGATGTGAATGAACAATTGACAAGAATATCGATTCTGAAACTTGGAATATGTGTGACACTAACAAAATGAGTGCATGCAGTTCAGCCTTAGGCTGTAAGAACAAATACTCAGACTTGCAAGTCAGCAAGGTTAGCATTTTTTTTCTGGCTTATGCCCACTCTTCCCTTTTGAGCAATATTACTGAACCATATTCAAGCAATACCCGACAATTAAAAAAAGAAAGAAGATGGATCAGAGATAATGTAGACTGAGTACTAATATATGTCAATTAATTCGAAGAAGAATCTTACCATGTGAAGCATACTGCTTTTCACATGCTTGGGTAATATATTTATGGTAGTTGAAACTTGAAAACATAAAGATGAAAAAGTTACCCCATGTATTCGACTAAGTGTCCTGCCTATATCGAGATAACCATCTGGAGTAAATGCAGCCTGCCATTTTCGCACACTAAGAGTTCTTCCAGCCTGATGAACATATATCAAGTCAGTAAAAGCATTAAAAACTAACCATGGAAATTCAAACCAAAAGCCCACAGGAACTTTTGAGCTGTTAGGAGTGACTCGGGATTCCTATATCATATACAGTAACTTTGTGTCATCAGGAGTCATTCTAAAGCCCACATTGAAGAATTTGTTACTGCCATTTTGCAATTTTTCCAGAGTCTAAAAGCTATAAACTCGCATGCAGCAATGGCCAGCTTACCACAGGTCCTTCTTACTTTAAAAGGTTCTACTTTTCTTTTCCACAAGTATGTTCAAAAGGTGTATTTGCCTACTAAGTTTTGTGGTAATTGACTCCCTCCAGATAGAGATAAAAATGACTCCTCCACCTTTGCCATAAATTAATCCAAATTTCATCCAATCACTCCTAAAGCATGTTTATACTTGCAGTTTCTAGAAAAAGGAACTTTAATTCTTTCCTCTTACCTGCGCCTCGCGGGCAAAGAACAAAAACTCCAGTACAAAAATAACTTTTATATGCTGCTCATTTTGTCTTCATTTTTCAGCGAGTACAGATTTATCAGTCAGATACTAAGGATATTAGTTTGTTTGCTTAGAAAGTGAGTTTATAATCAGAAAAGAAGGATGGTAAAGGCATACAAGGAGGATAAAAAGCCATCTAAACAAGAGAAATGCAGGCTATCGTACATGGGAAGCTCCAAACAAAAGCAAATAACTAAAAGAAACGACCAGCTGAGACCAAACTCCAGCAGTCAACCCTAATGTCAATCTCGATTGATTTTAATAAGGGGTTGATGTCAGGTCGGATATATGATCGGTTCGGTCGAAAAATTCAAGACATTTGGATTGATCGAAACGGACTTAGTTTTGTAGTCATTGACCGAAAAAGACTTAGTTTCAGGCTACATGAATAAAAAAAACAAGACTATAGAGCACAAAACTCTTGATTTTGGGTCAAAATCACCTACTAAAATTTTAAAAGTTGTATTCAGTCCGGTTCGATTAGTTATAACAAAAAAATAAAAATGAACACTGAAAACTAAGGGGAAAAAAATCAAAAAATCAGTTCGATCAAACTAAAACCGATTTACCCCTATTCTGGACCGATTGTAGCACAATTTTTCTATTAACAAAAATGGGGCGGGGACCCCCGATCCTCGTTTGGGGCAAGGATGGAGGATGGGTTCATTACCATTTGGGGAACGGGACGGGAATGGCGGTGGATTAGGGATTTGGGATCGGGGACGGAGACGGGATGGTCAAATCCGTCCCCGATCCGTCCCATTGCCATCCCTAGCAGTAAACCAAAGCAACTGTGCAAAGCTAATGCCAACCAACTAAAGCAACAAGCCAAGACAACCAACCAATGAAGCAAAAAGTAAAAGTTGGAAGGGTTCCATTTTCTTTGATGCCACTTGTCTGCATGACTTTATTTGATATTCTTCAAAGTGTGAACTCTATTCCGAAAAGGCGAACACTACTCAAATTTTTGAGATAACGGAGTTGACATCCTTATATATATTTATGAAAACGCCTATTGTTCTTCTCTTTCCATATGTATAACTGCAGATTCTATGGACATTACAATGTATCTAGGGAGTCAGCAGTGTTTTTCTGTTTCGATGTAGGACATCTATGGTGTAAGGAAGAATTCATATCTAGCCCTCATTTTCCAGCTTAGTTTTCATTGACATTGTCCTAAACCCCTCAACTCAGCCATACAAGTTTAATGTTGACTTTCCTTAGGAAAGCTGGATAGTGGGATCAAAGAAGCTCTTGAGATCACTAGGAAAATCTAGACAAGTTCAGACCAAATCTTAGGGGAAAATCCTGCATCCGATACACGGAAGCATTTAGGGAGAAAAGTTACATCCTTCTAAACCTTCCTTTTTTCAAGATTATATAATCAACAAATGCTAATAAGTGGTCGACTAAGATATTGGATCCAAATACGAAGCACCATAATTCCGAATTAACATTTGTGCCTCGGTCAAAAAAGTAGTACAAAGAAACTAAAAGCACAAAAATGCACCCACACTGGACCACGTTTTACAGGGAAAAAGAACCAATCGAACAACCTACTAGTACTTCCATAATAAATTTCCAAATACAAAGGCAGCATTTTGACCAGTTCTCAACCATACCTATTGAAATTCAGCATTTACCACTTTGTCAACCGGTACATGGGTAATGTTTAAGAAGATAATTGCCACTTAGTGAATTAAACAAACCTTGATTTTGAATTTGGTTTTTGGGACATCAGCGATGCATTCGGGCCGAACCTGATAGAAAGAATCAGCTGGAGTTCCAGGGTCCCTCCACATCTCCGAAATATTCAAGGAAAGCACTCAATAGAACGCCGAAAGAACATATAACCAGCACCCACTGAGAGCTGAATCTCCCCCAAAACGGGTAAGAAAAACCCAGATCAGATTTCACATAAATAGTCAAAAAAGGGTCCCTGATCAGCTCCTTCCTTGGCGAAAATGGTACAAGCAACGAACCTACAGCAACAAAAATCGAGAAATGCAAATGGGTTTTTGGTTTTTAGCTTCTGCCTTTACGTTTCTGTTGATTATTGGGGGTGGTAGGCTGGCGACGGAGGGGGGTGGTCATAGCCCGATTTTTCCTGATTCAGCAATAATGTGCTATTTTTTTTCTGAGTAATATTTGTCTGTTAAGTCGTACCAGTTCACGACGTCAAACGACGATCCTTTGATGCATCATACACTAGCTTTCTGGTCCGTCTCTCCCTCTCCCCCTCTCTCTTCTTCACTAGATTAGATTATTAATTCATTGACATACATACAGGTATGACATAAAGCAGACAATTCAACAGCCATCTGGAGAGAGAGAGAGATGCGTGGGATCAACGGACGGGGAATGGAACCCACAGCAGAAGGTTTTCATCGCACGCTCCATTGTGTGCGTGTGAATAACTTTCCAACTATGGGGTTGTCGCCAGCTAAGAGCATCAACTGCCCTTACACTTTTTAACTCGAAAATAAAAGTTAAATAAAAATCAAAAATGCTACACACACCCTTTTAACACACCATTTTTACACAACACCCAAAACGACGTCGTTTTGGGTGTGGAGCAAATAAAAAAAAAAAATAGAAAACCCTCTTCCTTCCCCCGCACAACCAGACGACCCCCACCCCCACCATCCCACCGCCCCACCCCCACCGTCCCACCTCCACCTCCACAACCGACGGCCACTGCCATCATCTCCGTTCGCCGACGACCACCACCATCGTCGTTCGCCAACAAGCTTCGAAGACGGGTCGGATGGTGCGCGCGAGGCCGCGAACGGATAGGTCTCTCTTCTCTCTCTCTCTGGTCTCTGTATCTGGTGTATGCTTATGGTCTAATTGATGTATTTTGAACCTCAATTGGAGATCTAGGGTTCCAATTTCAGGAACCCTAATTCGAATTTGAACAAATCCTAGGTTTTGGGTGGTCTCTCTCTCTCGTCTTCGAAGTTTGTCGGCGAACGACGATGGTGGTGGTCGTCGGCAAACGGAGATGATGGCAGTGGCCGTCGGTTGTGGAGGTGGAGGTAGGACGGTGGGGTGGGACGGTGGGGGTGGGGCGATGGGACGGTGGGGGTGGAGGTCGTCTGGTTGTGCGGGGGAAGGAAGAGGGTTTTCCATTTTTTTTTTATTTTTTATTTGATCCACACCCAAAACGACGTCGTTTTGGGTGTTGTGTAAAAAGAGTGCGTTAAAAGGGTGTGTGTGTGTAGAATTTCTGAATAAAAATCATGTAAAATTCACTTTAATTTTTACTCTAAAATTATATCAAATTGAATTTTACTTAAATTTTACCCAAATCTTAAAATCTCTTTTTTTTCCTCTCAAACTTATATGTGCCATATACTGAAATTTTTGCGTACACTTGGATTTAATTTTTATTTAAAATTATATTAAATTGAATTTTACTTAAATTTTAATGAAAATTTAAATTTTACCCAAATCATAAAAAACTTGTTTCCCCTCCCAAATTTATATTATGCCATATATTTAAATTTTTTTACTTACACTTAGATTTTATTCGTTCGACTGATTGTGTTTTTTTCTCAAATTTTTGCTTAGATTTAGAGCAATGAAGTTTTTACACAAATTTGGATAAAGATGCATGTACCATGTCATATATTGAATTATTTGAAACTCGATGGAAAAATTATTTAGTGTTTTTAGAATAATGTTTTATGAATCCTTCTCAATATATGAATCTCACTGTTTTTTAAACTATACCAATGTACTTGAAGGGATTAAAAATAAGTACGATTTATTTTTTTTCACAATCTTTTAACATAATTGAGTGACAACAAATCACATCAATTAGACTTTTCTATGCCATATTCATTTTAGTCTCACTATCAAGTCATTTATTCTTGCTCTAAAATCCAACTCTCCATAAGACATGTCATCAAATGACTAGTAGATATTGCTCTTCCAACCATGTGATATTTAGGTTTATTCCCAGTCTTCCCTCATAGGTAGTGGCCAAGAGAGTCAACACAAATCGATACAACTCAAAGCAATTGATCATTCGCTTTCACAAGATATGATAGGGGCTTCCAGAATCTTCATGATTTAGAAAATTGTCCCTCGAGAAAAAAACAACCCAGTTATTAGAATAGGAAATACTTGTTGCTTGTTCTTGAGGGAGATGATTCCTCCTTTGTGAGTGATAATGGTTAATAAATGTGCTATCAGTGAATATTTACCAACGAAATATTATGAACGTAAACTTGATTATAGACTGACTTGCATGTGATACATTTATGTTTGATTATGTGGTTATGACCTTATTATGAATTTTATCTTCAAATTAAATTCTTATCCAAGAAGCGAGAGCATTACTTCCAAAGACATATTACAGTGTCGGTCGACTGCTTGAGCATTGGCTTATGAGTCGTTTCTTTCCACTTCAATCAAAATTGAACCTCAAAGTGGATTTTGCTAGTGGCATTGTCATAAAGAAAGTCTAAGAACACAACTTCTTGTTTACAGATCAGGACACAAATGTGTCTGAAATTTTCTAATGTACGTGGAACCCTCCCAAATATAAGTCTCACGTGCATTGGACAATTTCGAATACATCTAGGCCCGAATCTGTACACGAAAAACGTGCATGTAGACGTGCTCTTTGTCATATGATATGAACACAGGCTTCTATGAGATAGATGCACATCTAAACCCAAACCACAAGATATGGATATTCCACACAATGGTCAAGCAAAGTATAGCACCTTGGAATAAGTACTTAACAAGGTTTAAAAAGAGCTCAACAGCCTAGCAGAAAATGCCCATGATGCTTTGCACCAGAATCCAAGAAATCCCCACAAAGAAGAAGAATATATACCACCAAAAAGGAGCAAAAGCTTCACTTCCACAGTTTGTAAATTTTGCCTACAAAAACCCTAATCATGAACCCATTCTTGCTCATCATTAGCTTCACCCCAATTTGAGTTTTCAGTTTTCTGGCTAACCCTTTTGTCTGTTTCCAATGGCCCATAAATCTGAAGTATTTTATGCTTTGGGGCTCTTTAGTCTTTTTTTGCTGGTCCAGAAAGGTGGTGCAAACGAGTTCAAAGTTGGTGGCTCAAATGGCTGGACAGTCCCATCTGATTCAAATGCACTGAATCAATGGGCAGAAAGAAGCCGATTTCAAATTGGAGACTCCATATGTAAGTGAAAACCTCTTATCATATCCATTTGACAAGTAGACTTTCATGGCTAAGCATTTTTCGTTCTTGAAATTTATATTTACCATCTTCAATGCACTCTTGACCACACGATGTAGGAGAAATGCTCGAATCTCAAAGCATTGATCCTTATAGCTTAGAACGCATCGTGACTGGACACTTGAGTTTTTGGGACAAAGTAAGGCACGCTGACTCTTACATTATGTTAAGAATCTTGCGGATTTTGAGTTATACCATGTGAGCTCAGATTGCCAGGACATACTGATTCAAAATGTGATATAATTCGATAGTATGTGCAACTAGTGTTATTAATCATACAGATTCTATTTACCATCTTCAATACGCACAATGTTGGGCAAATAAGAGAATCTCAAAGCACAGATCCTTATAGCTTAGAATGCATCGAGATCAAACAAGGATTTGGGGGACAAAGTAAGGCATGCCGATTTTTACAGTCTGTTACGAGTCTTACTGATTGAGTCGTACCATGTGACTATAAATTGTTAGGACCAACGCGTGATATAATTCATTCAATAGTCTGTGCAGCTAGTTTTAGTAATCATATAGGTTCACAAACAGAAACTTTGTTTTGTTGCAGTGTTTGTCTACCCAGCAGACAAAGATGTAGTGCTTCAAGTAAACAAGGATGACTACAACAACTGCAACAATGCAACACCCATTGCAAAATACACAGACGGTCACACACAGTTCAAGTTCACCCAATCTGGACCTTTCTACTTCATTAGTGGAGTCAAAGATCACTGCCTCAAGAATGAAAAACTGGTGGTGGTTGTCCTGGCAGATAGAAGCAACAAATCAACTTCTAACCAAACAAAGGTAGCTTCTCCACCAGGACCACCACCATCAGCCGCTTCGCCAACACCAACACCATCAAACGCAACAGAGACTACTCCACCGGCACCGGCACCAACTGCTGAATACCCGTCTCCGCCGACCGGATCAGTGGAGGTTACCCCATCTCCAACCCCTTCAGCCGATCAGACTCCACATCCAAGTGGTGCAACTACCATTATAATTAGTGTTATTGGGTCATTTGGGGCTTTTCTGGGTTCATCTCTTCTTTTAGTTCTCTAATTACCCGAAGATTTGCTTAAGAGTTTGATTGAGTTCATTTGTCTTTTATTCCTCTTTCTTGGGGTTTTTTTTTTGTTCATGATTTTCCCCAGCCGCCTTGATCTTAGTTGGTTCAACTGGAGAACAAGGTCAGGCTGGTATTTTAATATTTGTTGCTGGGTATACAGCTGAGAAATAAGCTGGGTTTGTGTATAAAAAGAAAGTAAATAAATTGGTTTTACAGTAATTTCTTACTTCAAGATTCTCCTGTGTAATATATAAGATGAAAGCCAATCGAATTTGTACCTATGGGTGAATGAAAAAAACCCTAAAGTTCTATTACCGGAAAGACGAAATCATAATATACTGATCGAGAACGGGACAGAGATTCCGGAGCCAAAACATTGGCAATTGAACTTCATAAAATAAATGTAACATCCATAAACCTATGGAGCTCGGGAAGTTATTTTCTAGTATGGCTAACAGCTCCATTTCTTATATTTAATCAGTACTCGATTACATATAGAATATACAGTACTGTCGTTTCACCAGAGCAAAAGTTCTGAATTACACGGGCCATCGAAAATTTTCATGTGTATTACCTGAATTGAGATTTCTATCAGAAGTTCTTTCCTAGTTCAACTTTTTTCATTAGTGTCATGGTGTTGTGCAGAATTGAATCCAATATACCAGCAACCTGAAATCATCCAGGAAGACCGATTGAAACAAAAGAATAATCACGATTATACGAGACGCGGGGAAAAAAGGAAATGAGTTAGATTTACTAACCGTGAACACGCCACCGATAATGGCACAGACATTAGTGATGAAACTTGACTAGACTGACATTATCGAAAGCCACTCCAATTGGCTCGGCTGCACCGACATCAAAGCACTTAGCAGTTGCTTATTAGAAAAGAAAAGAGCAATCTCAAAAAAGGAGCGGGAAAGAGGCCCACATCCTGCCAGAGGGTTATACCATGGGGACAGCAAAGTGTGAAAAGGACTTCGAGCTTTCTACTATCAATACCTGGTTACAGCGGAAAAGACAATATGAGACCAAATGAAAAATCAGTCAGAATCCAGTCTTACATGAAACTGTAATGGGTTACTTTAAACCTGCATTGGAGATAGTTGAAAATGGAATTTCGCAACAGGGATAGCCAAACTGTGTACGAGACTACTGTGGGCCGTGTATTCGTACTCCTCAACTGCTTTGTTTTCATGAAGAGTTCTTCTTGTTATCACCTCTGTCTTCACAATTTGAAGATAATGCTCTATCTGCAATGGAAACAATAATAAAAATGAGAACTAGAGAAAAAGACGAGTCGAACTGCAGTAATCCAACGTTCTTCACAGTTTACAAACTCAAGATTCATTGAACGCAACTTTCTCTCTCTCTATCCCTCCATCCCTCTCCCCATTTTCACAACTTCTCTCCCCTCCATGTCACACTACCAAATAACTTGTCCTCTCACACAGACATGCTAATGTCCAAGAGCAATAACAATAAGGAAGAAAGTCCACGAATGATAAGTTTTTTTTTTGTCAAGTAACTTGCCAATTTAGATGAAAGATACACGAGGAGGATAAGAACTACAGAACTTACAGTAACATTGGCATCTGAATCACCCGAGTGAGTGATAAACTCTCGGCCATTCAACTTGTCATGGCTTCCACCAAGATAAGGTAGTACTCGCTTCATATCCTTCATCACTTCAGGGGAGATCTTTTTACCAAAGGAAAGATGGGAAATGATGTGAGACATGTTCATCTTCGAAGCATCAAAGGAGTGGGCCCCTGAACGAGCTGATATGACAAGGTTGCCAGGCACCTGCAGAATACAGGGAGTGGTCAAGAGCATGGACATTACGAGAATTGATATGGACCTTGCAATAACAAGAATGAAAAGAAAAAGAAAAATCAACCCAGTTAGCACCCGTTAATGGGTGAATGGCAGATGTGGATTGTGTAAGGACATGAGCTTTGGCATCAAATGCGCAAAGTGGTTGCCCTTAGACTCGAACCCACGACCTAGAGGTTAGTAGGCCGAGTTTTTTGACCAATTAATCACCAGTCACCTCCAAACATGGACCTTACCACAAAGCAAATACAAATGATCCCTAGAGAATAAACATGCAGCTGCAGCCAAAATTATTCTTCAGACAAGCAAAAGAATATGCCAGGACAATGATTCAAACAAATACATGTGATGTTACTTCAAGTACAAGACTTCACCTTCTTAACACGCACAAAACCTTCAATTCTACATCCTCCTACTAATGGTGCAGGTCTTTTAGCATCATCATGATTATTCTCTATAGCCTGCAGATGAGACTCCAATGGAATAGGAGCAACCAAATTTTCCATTGTCTGCAAGTAGAAGGAAATTCAAGGTCAAGCCATGCTGCACTCACCTTAACAGGAAATGAGATTTCTCCAAGGTAACAATTTTAACAGATGAACACAACAATTTTAACAGATAAACACAGTCATAAAACTAGAAGTTATAATTACTTTGACCAGACTGTCAGTATCTCGATCTCCATGATATGCTTCATGATCATGGTGCCCACCGTCACCCCTAAAGCAAGCACGATAATAAGATAGTCAATAAGGGGGCAGAAATATATACAAAAGACCTAGAACTTCATTCATCAAGTAATGTGATTTCTCTACTTACGCAAAATTAGAAGAGATAAGCTTTGAGGCTACTTTAATAGCCAATAAAATTTAATTAAAACCGCTATATCAAGTAATAATGATAGCTGATGTGTCTTCGACTTCTGAGAGTAGTGGCAGAAATATTGGATCATTATACTTGATTAACCACATCTCTCCTCTGTCCTCTCTCAATCGCCCGTGTCCCTCATTTAGTATTTCCATTTCTTAATTATCTCCTGTATTGTTGTCATTCATAAATTTGGCGAAGTGTCACCCAAGCAAGGTTTAGGTCAAGCATTATTTTCCACGACTGCATGTGACCAAACTCAACCAAAAAACTGTCAATTTATACAAAGAGCTATAGAAACAGGTACTGTTAATGTTATCGATCATTAAAATATCTCACCAGGCATAATATAACTTCCATATGGTATGGCTATAGCATTCATGATGCAGGTCATCTTTACGAGCTATTTTTTTATTCAATTTTAAACCTTCACTGTGGATTTGAATAAAAGTTATTAAAATTCCATAAACCAGCAAACATCCCTGTATTCCACAGGACTTGAACCCCATAACCCAGACATAAACAGTAGAGCTTGCTCTACTTCAACCCTCTTGTAAAGATAATTCTTGTTCTCCTTAAACCTTAAATCACTAGGGCTACAAATTATAGGGAGAAACTTAGTGAAGTATTTAATGACAGAAACAATCAAAGAATTCGTAGAAAGATCCAAACGAAGAGATACTAAAAGTTGGGTGGAACTCAACATGGTTACATGGGGTAATTAATGATGTGATATCATTTACATGGATTAAACACATTAGTAAACAAACTTCACTGCAGAATGCAACTACCTTATCACCAATGGCTAGAAATGTTTCATGCTCCAAATGATTAATCATGAAAAGAGAACAGAAAGTCAAAAAAGGAAAATGACGTGTCTATATTGACTCATACCATCCTCGGACATGAGATTGTGTTCTTGAACAGTTAAGAAGAACAACATGAAATAATGCAACAAAGAGCAACATAACCAAAATTCGTATGGCTCCAAAAAAGTGAAAGTCCAAAAATAGATCTAAGGATACAAATTATCTATCAGCATACAAATCAAATTCGAGAGAATCACACACAGAGTTTGATAAAGACGGTTAAGAATGAAGATATGTAGCACCTTGAGTTACCTGAGATCACTTCCTTTACGAAAAATGCGGATAGATGGATACCCTTGTATGTGATGCCTGAACATTCAGCATGACGTATGTGTAAATAGGAAGCAACAATAGCAATTAATGGGAAGTACCAATAGCTAAGGTGAGCAATTAATAGAACTGCAAAAGCATAGAAACAAAGAAAGAAAGAAATTGACAAAAGAGACTCTGGGATAATTGCTACCAAGAACGAACAAAAGAAAAACTACAATAATAGCACAATAAGTTTGAGAGAGGAAAAGAAAGTAAGAGAAAACGTAAAGAAGCACAAAACACAAAAAGGAAATAGAACACAAACCAACGTATGCTTAACTTAAGCCTATCACCAAATGCACCATTACAAATTATTTAATGTCTGCTGACAAGAGAGAAATAAAAGAGGAAAAAATATCTTAAATTTTCTATAAAGGACGCATGGAAATGAAAACAGTTAATACCAGTACATCTGATAATCAACAAATCACAATATCTGTTGCCATATTAATCCAAATTAAAATGCAAGTCAGGAAAATAGTGATCCAAGAAACACCTTCTGCACAAATCAGCTTCTTCAGTGCAATCAACCTTCCCCAAAACAATGCGGCCATCCATTTCTGGGTCATATCTGGAAAATGAGTTTCACATAAAAAATTATTTCAAAATGGATGAAGTGGTCTGATATTCTCAAAATCTCATAACGAAACAGTAGGTTTATCCGCCTGGTGGGAGCTCGAAAAGAAACAAAAAGGATATTACTTGACCTTTCTCTAACAATCCTGGCTGCTTTCTCCCATGAAGGTTTCTGAAACAGATAGATAGAGATGAGGCAAAGGGTAGACAAAGTGCTAGCTATGTTCACAATAGCAATGACAAAATGGAATGCTGGGATGCATACTTCTTAAAAAGTCCCCACTGTGGTGCCATACAACCCATTAAAACAACAGAGATAAATTAGCAACATAAATACAATAACAATTAACAGAATTAGCAAAACAGCAAAATAAATACAAGAATCACTCCACAGAATTAGCAAAACACTGCAGCCGTGCATAATAAAGGCTTTTTGGGATAAGGAGCCATCTTTTCTTTCAAAAACCAAATATTGAAAGACAAGCCAAAATGCAAGCACTACACATCAGCTAGTGAGTAACAGAGGAGCCAATACTAAGTCCTTTGTGATCGAAAATTTTCACCGTTCCACCCATTAAAAAAAACCGAAATGAAAATATATTGAATCGCGAGTGTGAAACTGGTCTTCCAACATGGCACATTACTCATGGATCCTGACTCCTGAGAACCAAAGACTGAATCACAACCTCTTTCCTAGCCCTTCTGTGAGACAGACGACCAACAAGCCAGAGTCGAAGCCCTCTTGGATGCTCTTAAAGGGTTAAAAAAATAAATGTTTAATGAGAAAGGCTAACTTAGACAGTAGTATCCTGTATCTGTCAAGGGCTTGATGACAGACAACCATTAGTCATAAATAAGGCAACTGTGCCAAACAGAGATTCCACTATGTGTACTACCATCAAGGTGGCCTTTTGAATCTGAGTAACCAGGGCTACTGAAACATGAAATTATCCTCCGAATGTGTATAGAAAACCAAGGAAAATAGAAAATTACCAGCCGATTACTCCAATAGCACCAAGGAGCATAAAAATTGACAACCAAAATTGGGTGCCTGAAAAAAAATGTTCATCTGCTGCTGTTAAATCAAAGCAGAATTAAACCGAGTTGTGTAATCAAATTCAGTCATCTTACCTGTGTGCAATAGTTTCAAAATTAAGTCCATTCAGTGTAAGAGAATCTTCAGAATACTCTTCATCAACTTCTTCATCGTGCTTAATGACTCTTGAAATTAGCCCCGTCTGATATTCAGACCCAGTGGGTCTTAAATTTGAATCTATTGGATACTTGCGGAGGGTTTTCGTTATATTTAATCTGTTCTGGAAAGGATATGACAAGAGTTCAGGACAGTTCACATTGCACAGAGAAAGAAAAAAGAGAAGTCACAAACAATTTCCAACCAGAAAGTAGAATGGGTGGGAGATGGACAATATTCTACAAATGGACCAAAAAATATGCTAACAAGATAGATAACTGACAAGTTGCGCTCCACAATCTTACCAACAATAAATTGGGAAACACAAAAAAATGCGTACAGGGGATCACATAAACAAACACATATTGCAGATAAAAGAACCTCTTAACATTACACCACCTTGTTGTGCAGTGACAGATACACGTCAACATCTACATACAATGAGCTATATATGCATAGGCATTTGTTGTACAATGTAAGTCCTCAGATTTTTGTATGCATCTTTTGGAAATCAGAAAAGGGTGGTACAGGCAAATATGGCCACACTTAGGTTGATAGGTTCCAAGGAAGGTTAGGATGTCACACCGGATTTTACCTTTGAAGCAATTATGAAGTCCTGGGAGCGATCTATGAGGTACATAGGCTTTTAGTCGAAGATGTGATTAGTCCATGTGAGACTTCAGGAAGAGTATCGAAAGAAAAATGAATCATGGGAACACAACTGATGAGCTCCCATATTCAAGAACTAATGGATTGAAGATAATAGAGTCACTGAAACTTACTGTTCCCAATACATCACTCACGTCAACAGATGCAAATTCACATGAGAGTGCTGGAAAGCTACAAAATTGTTAAGGAATAATTAGTTTAATAGACCAACCAAAAGTAGATTAACATCCAAACAGAAAGCAGAGACATTGACAGAATAAGACATGCACATTACCTTGCAGGACGGATTGCAACTTAAAATATCTAAGAATGCAAATACTTTGTACGATAGTCGTAGAACATTTTCAAGAAATATGAATGGACATAAGATAGTAACCATCGGTACAGGTGACGGGGATTCCCTGCCTACATAAACTTGAGACCTCCATTATAGTAAAAGCATTGGATTTTTTGTCCATTTATTATAAACAAGTCAGACTAGTGTGGGTTCTTATATGTCCTTGAAGTATTTAAAAACCGAAGCAAAAAGTGGAGACAAATAAAACTGGTGGTCCTTTATAAGGAATAGAATGATGGTGATCAAGAATACCTAATATTGAAATCAATGCGCAAGAATTCCCCATCAGTACTCTTGTCAACAATTACAGATGTAGCTGTGCTCACTTTCATATAACTACTTAGTTCCTGCAAAAATCAAATTGAAATTTTATACTACGTAGGAAATCAAAAACACAACATAAGTTACACTTACCTTCATGAGGTTTTTTCCTAATACACATTCCCCCCTCACATTCTATAAATTACAGTGACCAAACTTACGAGAATTCGTCTTTTAACAGGTTGCAGAAAATTGGAACTACTCCATTACCCTCATCTATTACAAAAAAATTACCTAACAACCTATTGAATTACCATTCTTCCTTTCCTCCTCCCTCACAATACCAATTCCAGAATCCAGAGGGGTCACCACACCACGACACCTATAAATTCCCCACTTTCTGCCTCCACTGTACCAGCAAACTACCACTCCCTCCTCCATCCTTTCCTCCACCATCAGCCTCATAATCGCCACCAGGTCCATCGACACCAAACCCCAATTTTGACCAATTTCATCACCTTCACATCCAGAAACACCTACCACTTCTGTCCCTATCCAAATCATCCTCCAATTTGGGCAATTTATGTCCGCAGCAAATTGATGTGCTCCTTGGTGGTGGCTGAGAGAGGACAAAATGCAACCAATAGACGCATGTTCAGCGGTGGCCTTCAAAAACAAAGTTTCAAACTACACGTCAAATCGATACCTGTTGGCGGTGCCGTAATGGTCATTGTGTGATGGCAGTGGAGTGCAAAACAAAACCTTTGATTTGGTCCAGAAAGGAAAGAATTTACTTAGTAATTCTCAATTAGTTTCATAGAAGCTCTCCCAAACCTCCTGACTATTCGTTAAACAAAGTTAGCGACGGATTCCTACTGTTAATTGGAATTCAGCCGTGTTTTTAAATTTGGTTTTGGGAAGAAGAGGTTCAAGAGACTATTTCCATCCCTCTTAGGCTTCTGGCCAAAGGGACAAGTCTGGTTTGGCATGTCGTATGTCCCATTTGTAAGTCTGGATATTCATCACACCACTTTAAGCAGAAATATAAACCCCTGAAGCCTGTTTACAATTATGATAATATCTTTAATTATGATCATTAGTTGATATCTTCGTTAACGTTAAAGAGTTTACAAAGGTGTATATGTCAAGGAAAAGTATGTACATAACTCTTCTAGAGGAAAAAAAAGGGGATGAATCCCGTGGTAGGTATGACTTATGAGTACAAAGGGAAGACTTGTTTGATGGTAGGCCTGTTTAGCGTTCACACAGTGTGGAAACTGGGAGGTATGGTGGAGGCTGGGGCCTGGGCAAAGATGGTGGTGCCAGTGAAAGGATGGTGGCGGTGGTGGCAGTAATGTTCTGTAGCTCGGTGCAAGGACAAAGGGAAGAGTAAGTTGGCAGAAGGTCAAAACTGGCACTTAGACAAAAAGAGTGCAGATGTAAATAAAAAATATTGTTAATCGACTTAACAGTCGACTAACAGAAGGATGGGTAATGTCAATATAAGCCTCAAGGAGGGACAGTAATTTTTAGTACATCGGGGCATTAATGCCCTTAGCTGCAACATGGGATGTCAATGTAATTAACCCTTTCGCATTCTAGTTTGGCACATGCATAAGCATAATGCAGCTAGAAAATGAAGTGAATTCCTTCGAATGACAAAACGCTAGTTGATAATTGCAGGAAGAAAGAAAAGAAAACCAACATAAACCGATTGCAAACTTTTATAGAATGATGATACATCAGCGTAGACTTAATCAAACATCTATCGGAGAAATGATGAATAGTCACAATTTATATCGCAAATGCTATACATATAATTACAGACAATAGCTTCCTACCATTCCAAATAAAAATATCATGGAAAGGGCCGCTAATATGGATAATCCAGCACCCGATAATGATGCCTCTGTCAAATCTCTAGGAATTTTCCTGAGAAAAAAGGTTATGAATGGAAAAAATGTGAAACACACAACAAAATGAAGACTTCAATATAAGGGTCATCAATAACCATGAGGCGACATGTATTTTAAGAAAAAACTTTTATTCTACTACAAGCCACCAAGACAAAAGCGAAAGAAAAAGATATCGACTCGCCTCCTATCTTATATTACGAAGTTATTCGATGGAGCATTAAGTCAACAAAAAATCAAAAATTGTATATATGCTTACAGAAAAGCAAACAAAGCAAGATACATGCAAGGAGCAGGGGTACATCCTTGCTTCAATTAAATCTTTCTTATTCTACAGAAGAAATCCTTCTTTTGATATGGTATATATTTTAAGAATATAGGAAACAATAGACCAATAAACCAGCATGTTGGACAATCAATGTGCAGGCATGCTAATCTGTAGAAACAAGCATCCAAGAGATCTAGCTCCTCTACATTGTCCACCAATATTTTTTATGATGCATCTGTCTCCCCCTTCAACAAACAGAGAAACATATTACAGTTATCCATCCGCTTTCATATTCAAGTCCTTAAAGGGACCACCTGCTACTCTCCCTTTAAATATATCCCATAAGGCACAAAGGGCCTACAACTCATGCTTTCTGCATACTTCTACCGAGTAATGCCTTTTACGTCTTCACATTTCACTTGCGAATCAATCACTGGCCTCAAGGATAGAAAAGATCTTATTGGAGACAAGAAGCTATTCTAATCCAATTTTCTACTGAAACATTGATTAAGGACATTATTCAACCTGACAGGTTATTGTCATCCAAGTTTTGTGATGACTACACAACAAAAGCAAACTTGGAGTTGAACCCATCCCTTAAGAAACCTCTGAAGCTACGGATACCCACTGTATGAACTCCCCTCAAACCTATAAGATATCAGCTTTCTCTTCTCATCAAATTCACTACCCTCCTGGAGTGTTTGAAGTGTCAAGTGTTTAACAATCTTTTCAACACCATCATAGCCCTGCGATTGACAATTATCCACCAACCACCACTTCCTGAAATCACAAGATAGTCCATGACCATGGCATGTTTGCTGGATGGCTTTCAATATTAATCGAGAAAGACTCACTCAATGCCACCCTTTTACCAACATGCCTTAAACTAATCTTACGGCCATACTTGTCATAGTGTGAGAACTAAATTTCAAGTCTGAAAGTGGATAGTGTTTATGATCTAAAGGTTAGAAATTATACAACCAACCTCACTACCCTCAATTGCAGGTACTACATACTTGAGAATCGTTCTTTTGTTCAAAGCATATCAAAAGCACAATGTTATACAGCACTTACCATCACCTATGTCTACAACACCCCAAAGGGCATAATTGATAGCCCCGATCAAACACGCGATTGGATTTACAAATCGCATTAAGATAATTTCTGGATTTGAATGCAACAACTCGTGAAGGGATTATACACCAGTTCGTTACTCAATCCTACCAAACCTATGATATATAAAAATAAAAAACTTGGATAGAGTATACTAAACTCCCACATTAGTCAGGTGCAATTATGTATCACTGTCACTAATAGTAGTACAGGATCAAACTTGGCCAATGAATTCTACACATAGAACAAACTACTCAACCAGCAAATGCAAAGTCCATCTAACAATTCGTGATGACAAGTCATTATATCAGATGAAAACGTACAAAAAGGAAAAATTCAAACAAAAAAGTATAAAAATCTAAACATGTTCGTAAACTCAGGGCTATCTATATCAGATCTAAAAAACAAATTCACAGTTATGACAAGTAAATTCCGTCAGAACAAAATGCAAATAATCGAATTTGACAATGAACCTATATCTGACCTGTAAAAATCTACTGATTTTAGTTTTTTCGTCGAAATCATTTTTGCTTGGTAGAGAGAGACAAACACAGCTTTCTTCCAGGTGTTGCGAGCGCAACAGATCTGTCGATCGGGAGAGAGAGAGAGTGTTCTTCGTTGTGTCTCGATGGTGTGCTTGTTTTACGTTTAGAGTTAAGAGCATTATCTCGCTAATATTAATGAGGCGAGTGTTTTTCTTAATTAACACACCTGTGTGTGTGTGTGTGTGTGAGAGAGAGAGAGAGAGAGAGAAAGAGAGCGAGAGAGAGAGAGAGAGAATATATATGCCCTAGTCTGGTGTAATTTTAGAATCTGCGTTGATCATTCTTTCAACGTTGATCTAGTGGGACCAAAAATTCTACGGCCATGGGTTGCCACTGTAAATATGTTATCCTGCCAATTTCGTCACTCGATCACACCAAAAGGAAAACTGTTCAGTGTTCCCAATTTGGACTCATTTTTATATTTTTATTTAAATGAAATTGTTTTTTTCGTTAGTTTTTTAATGAATTAGTGGTTTGTCTCGTCAAAACAGTGCCCAAAAAATTTTTAAAAATAAAAAAAATTAAATTAAGATCCTACGAGCTCATAAAGCGTAGCTTTTCATTGATAAATTTTCAATTTATGTTTTAGTTTCGATTTTATATAGTTTGACATATTTGTCATTATTTTTTAGTGGTAATTTATATTTGTTTCCTATTTAAGTGAAAATATATAGTTTCCAATTTGATAAATCGAAAAACATGACAATAAATTAAACTTGAAAATTGAAAACAAATATAGTAAAATATATTCAGTGAATCGTGAGAAAATTAAAAAAAAACTGAGAATCATCAAAACAAAAAAAACACTAGAAATTGAGAATCGCCAAAGTATATCAACCATAATCTGATTTTTCCTTTTGCGTATTCAACATTTTCAGTCTCCGAAATGGGACTACTGTTTAGTGAATTGGGAAGTGTATCGCAAAAAATATAATAAGAATTTTTAATTTCTTTATTCATCCTGACATATACGAATTTCTTTCTTTTCGGATTTTATACCTCGAAACCAATTGAAAAAAACTCCAATTGCATTAAGAAGAAACCAATTATTGCGAGTTAAAAATAGGATTTCATTATCAAACGTAAACGGGTTTTTTCGAAGACACTATACGAAGATTATGCAGTAAATTTACTATTACATTTGCAAATTTACCATCACAAGTAATAAATAATTTGCAGCAAATATACCATTAGATCTGTAAATTTACCATCACAATTATAAATAACAACAAATTTACTATCGACTCTAACAAATTAATCATCAAGGAAGCAAATTTATCATCACAGGTGGAGAAGAATATTCAAATTTACTATCATAAGTATCAAAAAAAATTTACCATCAATAAGAATGTCACAATAATAAATTTATCATGATGCAATTTACCATATTTTTTATATTTAAGACGTTATATACTTTTGGGAGCCAAGACTTCTATGGTAAGGAATATCTTAATCCCAAGATTTATGGGTTAAGTGTTGAATACGTGAAAAATTAGAGCCCAGGGTAATTTTGATACTTTTTAAAAGTTAGGACCAAAATATAATTTTAAAAAGAGAATGGGATCGAAAATTAGTTGATACTAACAGATAGGATCAAAAATTAAGTACCCAAAAAAATTAAAAAATCTATCCGTTATTTTTTTGTTTGTCTTTAGTGAACTTTTTGTCATAACTTTATTTTTTTATTTTTATCTCGTCCAGATGAATTAATAATTCACAAAGTTAAATGTAGAACTAACAAATAAAAAAAATCATAATAACTATAGGTCAAACAGAGATACATACCACTGTATATTTACATGAATATTCTTTTTCTTTTTTTTGTCTTCATTCCTTTTTTTTATTCATTAGTTTTACGTTTATTCTTTTGTTTATTATTAATTTGTCTTGATGAAAATAATTAAAAAATAAAAAATTATTGCTTAAATATTAATTTTTTATTAAAACAAAAATAAGTCAAAAGGAATATTCTTTTTTAGATTTTTCATCTTTTCTAAATTTTTTAAAATTTCGTTCATATTTTTTTTTACTTTTTTGAAACCTCCAGTCGAGACGAACCAATAATTTAAAAAAAATTATGTAAAATAAAAAATTATAAAAAATTCAATTAAAATTAAAAAAATAATCCAGAAAAAAGTTACGTGAAATCGAGTATGATTATACGGTGGATTATTTTCGAACGTGATGATATTTGAAAAGTAGTGACGAAGCAAATGTAAGCATATCTTACAACCAAAATATTATGGGTCAACTCCTTGCAAATTCACCCTTTACTCAACTTAATCTCTACACAAACAATTTTTTTATAATTTTGTTTAGAATTTTTATTAATAATTTGTCCTCTGAATTTACTCATTAAAAAAATACCCAAATTTTAAATTATTAAGGGGTTGGAAATGGCCATATAGTAAGACGAATAAACTGACAGACATCAAATAGATTTAAAAAGGAAAAATTATGATATGATTAGTTCTAACTAATTTTAATTACGTCGAATAATAATATTACAACATTTATCGAAACTATCCATGTTTTTAGGTTTTAGTGATTGATCTATATGTACAAATTTATGGACAATCCTAACATATACTCAAATAAATTACGTACAATCTTTGTACATTTCGTGAACTCAAAATTTTTAAATAAAATTTCTTTAATCAAATCGTATTTTATCTATTTAAAATCAACGGGTTGTCACACACGTACTTATAGACAATTGTTAAGTAAAAAGAAAAAGTCGATCCCAAATTTTTTTTCAACAAAGTTGTATAACTTGTACCCTTATAAGTGTAAATCGAGCACCAATATTAAAAAGGTCGCGAACAAAGGTCTTGTCCAATCCCTTGTTGTTTAGACTGGTCGAATTTAAACTTTTCTAGGTCTACAACAATAATCGATAACGTTCTCTTGAGTATAGAGCATCACCAAGAAAAAGTTTGTTTAGACCGATCGAAAGTATTCCGGCAATATTAAATTATTCTCTTGAGTATAGAGCATCACCAAAATACTTTCGATCTTAAACTAAGAGGTGAACATTTGTCATTTATGACATGGACCACTAGGGTATTTAATCACATTCACACCTCAACATCGGTAGGGACTCAGAAAGCTGCATTTGCTTTTGGCGTTCCTTCATAGGAGGTTGGCGAAATACACACGAAATTCTACTCTCTTCTCTCACTCAAGTGAATTGATTTTCGAAAGTATTTTGTAATTTTTTAGCTACTTTCTTTTTCTGCTTAATTCACTGCTTATATGCTATTTAAACCAAATCATAAAAAAAAGTAATAATAAAATCATATTTTTCTTTGATAGTGAATAGTAAAATTATCAAATTTTAGTTTTATTAAGTTTTTCCCATAAAGTTAATACATCTGAAATTGAAAAATAAAATATGTAAATTTAATGGAATATACTTAAGATTGCGTAAAAGCTGTTGCTCAATGGATTTAATTTTACAAAGGGTAAAATGCACTGGCCTCCACTGAAGTTTCTAACAATTGCAGGATCTTCTCTACTTTTGAAACTATTATACCATTTATCCTCTATTGTTAATTTTCTACAAACACCGTTAGTTTTGATGAATAAAATACCAAAATGACCTCATTAGTCTTTTTATCTCATTTTTTTATATACTTAGTCTATATATGTGTGTGTATAATACGAATATATTATATAATAATATTATATATGATACATGTGTGTGTTATAGACTTTATTTATTTTTTATCAAGTTTGTGCAAATAATATATATATTTTTTGACAACTATTTTTTTAACAAAAATTATATTTATCACTTAATTTATCTTGTTATATTAGTATTTTCTAGGAAATTAAATTAGGGTCCTTTCTACTCCTCCGACTTAGTTTTTCATCTCATCCACTTTTCGGAATTATGTTATCATCCTATAATAGTGTAGATGGACAATTTTGCCATTACTTTTGAGAGATGGTTTACCATGTTACCCTTTGTGTAGTTAACATTTGATTTGGTGAGGTTAAATCTGGAGAATCATTTTAGGCTTAATTTTAGGGATTACGTTTATCATTTTAGGCTTAATTTTAGGGATTTGATTTGTTACGGATTTCATTTGTTATGGAAATATTACTATATGTGGCCGAAATATTAGTAATTTGATTTGTTTTTCACGAATTTTTTCACAGATACTATTTGTTACGGATTTGATTTGTTACGGAAATGGTAGTTTTAAGGGATTTGATTTGTCACGGATTTGATTTGTTACGGATTTGATTTGTTTTTCACGAATTTTGCACAGATTATTTTTGTTACGGATTTGATTTGTCCCGAAGTTTTTAATCACCGGAAAAATGTAAGGACCCGTAAAATTCGAGTTTTAAAATAATTATTTGAAAGTTTACTTTGGATAAATAAAATGAATTTAGTATGGTAATTATCGGATTATGATTCTAGGAACCGAGCCCGGAGTTCTTTGTGATTATTTCGTGCGCGTATCCTCACTTAGCAAAATTATGTGGGTGCCCTTTTGGGGGTTAAAATCAGGTTATAGGCCAAGGGAGAGAGAGAAACCCCATTCTTCCCTTAGCTCCCTCTCACTCCCCTTTGTGTTCTCCACCTTCTCTCTACAAATCCCACCTCTTCCCTTCACCATTACCAAATCCCTCGGAGATATAGGAGCCTTGGGTCGTGGTTAGCAAGGTATTGAAGCCGGATCGTGGTTGGAAGCTCGGGAGGTGCGGATCCGAGCTTAGGAGCATCACCAAGCTAGGGCTCCATTTCTTTGGCCAAAACTTCCACTTCGAAGCTTGAGGTAGGGATTTCTATCTTCTAGTATGTGTATGTGATGTGTTTTGGTGCCTAGATTGTGGTAAATTTGTGGTTTGGTGCGTAGTGGATCGAGTGAAAATCTGGAAATCGCGATGATTTCTGCACAGGTAGCGCTACCTTATTTTTGATGTAGCGCTCCTGGTGATTCTGGACGTAGTCGTAGCGCTACCTTGTTTTTGGTGTAGCGCTACCGAGGGCTTGAGGGTAGCGCTACCTTGTTTTTGGTGTAGCGCTCCTGGGGCTTCTGGAATGAAGACTCTGTTCTTTTGATATTTTGATTTTATGTCCGTGGTATATTACTTAGTGGAACACTATAAATCGGTAGTTTGACGTGAGTATGGATTGTTGGGAATTGTTATGCACGATTGAGATGATTGAATGTGACACGCATTCGATTGACTTAACATAAGTCGTTGTGAATGATGAATGTAACACAAGCCTCCATCGGGAGCGGTGCTAGGGAAATAATGAGACTAGCTCCCGGTCGGGGACGTGCTAGGAGACGCCATGAATCGGCATTGTCTAGCCTCCGTTGGGAGAAGTGCTAGGGTATAAACTATCCTGACGCCATGAAACGGCATTGGCTAGCCTCCGTTGGGAGATGTGCTAGGACTTATGTATGATCATTGATTTGGCACGACACGATGCCTTGTCTGGCCTCCGTTGGGAGAAGTGCCAGGGGTGCGAATATCTTGACATGCGTAACTGTATTTGAAAAACATTGAATGTAAGAAATGATTGATTGTGATGTGTGGTTGTTGTATGTGTAGTGACGAATAACGAAATGTCATTCGTGCGGTTGTATGTGACTTACGAAAGTGATGCATTGTTATACCATGATAATTGTGCATACCATGCATATCACATATACATAATTTTGGCATAGATTTTCCTACTGGGCTTGTAGCTCAACCCCTCCATTTTCAGGTACCGTTGCGGAGGAGTAGCATGGACTGCTTGGCGTGCCATGTTTTGATTAAGACTAGTGGAGAAGATGTTTAGCATCTGCATGAAAAATCTTTTGGGGTAGATGCAACATAACTTTATATGTATTCTGTTAACTCAAGTGGGACTTCTCATCTTTTGGAAACCTATGAATTATGTAACTTGGGCCGATAGTGCCCCTTGACTTAAAAATGGAACTTTATGGAGTTATGAGTAGTATTTTGTGATATTAAATTATATAAAAAAATTTGGGGCGTGACAACTTGGTATCAGAGCGAGGTTTGGAATACCTTGAGACCGTGGGGAGACTTAGAGTCTCATGGGTTCAAACTTGCGTTTTTGAAAAGACATGTGTGTGCTTGTGTGCATGACATCCATATGCATCATACAACTTGCTTCTTATGAGTAAGCATAGAATTAATAAAGTAAATTGGATTTCCGTGATAGGCATTGGCCTCGTGTTGTGTGGTTGTTAATCTTGTTAGTGTTTACACATTGTAGAGATATGCCTCCTAGGCGTGGTGTGAGATTGGGTGGACCGCGAGGCCGAAGCCAAAGCGGTGGTCGTTACCGTGAGATTCCATTGGAGGATGTAGTAAGTCAACAAAGGGAGGCTCCTCGTGTGGAGAGGGCAAATGAAGAAGTTGAGCAAAACATGGAACCACCGGCTGCTCCGGGAATGTTTGCTCGGGAGTTTGTGGCGGCTCTCGCCGAGGCCAACATGTTGAGAACCAGTACGAGGGCCGAAGATGGAAATAGGGCAATGGATGCCATGAGGGAGTTTCGACGTTTGAACCCACCGCTGTTTGGCGGGGAATGTGGTGATTTTCTAGCTGCCGATTATTGGTTGTCCGAGATCAACAAACTGTTTGATGCCTTAGATATTGTGGAGGATAACCTTAGGGTCAAGATTGTGGCGTGTCAATTGACGGGGGAAGCAAATGAATGGTGGAAGTCGGTCTTGGAATCACGGAAGGATGCAAGGAGGGCTGCGAGGCGAGCAGCCGGGACTAATGAGCCGGACAGGGAGACTTTGACTTGGGCGGATTTTGAGGTTCTCTTTGAGAACCAGTACTTCCCGGAATCATATCGTGACCAGTTGCGTGAACAGTTTGAGGCGTTGGAGCAGGGAAATATGACTGTGTCTGAGTATGCTGCAAGGTTCCAAACCTTGTCCCGCTTTGCACCGGAGCTCGTGGCTTCGGAAAGTCGAAAATGCAGGCGTTTTGAGAGGGGTCTTCACTCCTCAGTTAAGAGGCTCGTGGTGAGCCAACGGAAGATGAACTTCGTGGACGTGGTGGAGTGTGCTAGAAGTGTTGAGTTGCCCAGAGAGGCACAACGGGGTTCCAGAGTGTGGGAACCAAGGCAGCCGAGCACGGTGCCAAGTTACTCTTCATCTTCGGGGAGTTCGGGAAGTCGAGGGCGTAAGCGCCAGAGGGAGCAGTTTCAGTCCCAACGAAGCCATTCCAACCTTAGGCCCTCTGTTTCGTCGGGCTCGCGGAGCACTACTTCGAGGCCTCCGAGTGTATGTTTTCGATGCAATCAGCCTGGACACATCCGTACTCAGTGCCCAGTACCTCCTAAAGTTTGTTATACTTGTGGAAAAGAGGATCACATCTCGAGGAATTGTCCCCAAGGGGGAGGGACACGTAGCGAGGTTGGCTCGGTGCAGCAACCAAGGCAAGGACAGGGGCAACAATCCCATGGGGCTCCACAACGACAGCAACAATCCCATTTTCGCCAAACTACTTCGGTGCAGGGTTCACAAACTGAGAAAGGGGCTAGTTCATCGGCACCAGCGAATTTTGTTCGACGGGGAGGCGGGTATATGCAAGGGCATCAGGTTCCTGCTAGGGCCTACTATATCACTACTGCAGTGGCACCTTCGACTTCTCAGAGTCCAGACCCGTCAGTTGTAAGGGGTACATTTCTTGTATTCAACTCTTTTGCAAGAGTTTTATTTGATTCTGGGGCATCCCATTCATTTATTGCTGCATCATTTGCTTGTGACTTGGGTTTGGAGACCACGTTGTTAGACCCACCGTTGTATGTAGAGACGTCTATTGGGGGAAAATCACTACTTAACCGGGTGTGTAGAGACTGCGAGCTTATAATACTTGACCGCCGGTTTACTTATGACTTTATTGTATTGGGCATGACTGGGTTCGATGTTATTTTGGGTATGGACTGGTTGTCTACCCACCGTGCTATGATTGATTGTTTTAAGCGCAGAGTCCGCATTTGTTCGCCGGTTGATGGTTGTTTTGAGTTCTTTGGAGAACGCCGAGAGCCGCTAGAACCTTATCTTTATGAACCCCAGGAACGAGACTCTATTTATGCTTTGTTGGCTAGTTTGACTCTTGATGAGAATGTACACGAACGAGGTGAGTTGCCGTTTGTGGTTCGAGAATTCCCAGATGTGTTTCCGGAGGAGTTACCCGGTTTACCTCCCAAGAGAGAGATTGAGTTTACAATAGACTTAATTCCGGGTACCTCACCAATTTCTATGCCCCCGTATCGGTTTGCTCCGGCCGAATTGAAGGAGTTGAAGATTCAATTGCAGGAGTTGCAAGATTTGGGTTTTATACGTCCGAGTACGTCACCGTGGGGAGCTCCGGCTTTGTTTGCGCGGAAAAAGGATGGATCTTTACGGTTGTGTATCGATTACCGGAAGCTAAACCGTGTGACCGTGAAGAATAAATACCCAATGCCACGAATTGACGACTTATTTGATCAACTCCGAGGAGCTAGGTGTTTCTCAAAGATTGACTTGAGGTCGGGATACCATCAGTTGAGAGTCCGGAGTGAGGACATCCCAAAGACTGCCTTTCGGACGCGTTACGGGCACTATGAGTTTGTGGTAATGCCATTTGGGTTGACTAATGCTCCGGCAACGTTTATGGATCTTATGAACCGTATCTTCCGTATGTACCTTGACCAATTTGTGGTGGTGTTTGTTGATGATATCTTGATATACTCAGGTACGGAAGAAGATCACGAATCGCACCTTGCTATCGTTCTTGGACTTTTGAGGGAGCATCGGCTTTATGCTAAGTTGAGCAAGTGTGAATTTTGGCTTTCCGAAGTCAAGTTTTTGGGGCATGTAGTTTCACGAGGAGGAGTGTCTGTTGATCCGGGAAAGATAGAGTCAGTAATGAGTTGGCAACGACCGAAGAACGTTTTTGAGATTCGGAGCTTCTTGGGTTTGGCCGGATACTACCGTCGTTTTGTACTTGACTTTTCTCGTTTGGCAGCACCTATGACCCGATTGACTCGAAAGGGGACGCGTTTTGTTTGGGATGACGCATGCGAGGCAGCGTTTGAAGAGTTGAAGCGGCGTTTGACAAGCGCACCAGTGTTGATCGTACCCGAGAGGGGAGTTGGTTACTCGGTGTATTGTGATGCATCGAAAGAAGGACTTGGGTGTGTCTTGATGCAGACAGGACGAGTTGTGGCCTATGGGTCAAGGCAATTGAAGGTTCATGAACGGAATTACCCAACGCATGACTTGGAGCTTGCGGCAGTTGTGTTCGCACTGAAAATTTGGCGACACTACCTCTATGGGGAGAAGTTCGAGGTGTTCTCAGATCATAAGAGTTTGAAGTACTTATTCTCCCAGAAGGAGCTGAATTTGAGACAACGCCGTTGGATGGAGCACATGGAGGATTATGATTTTGAGTTGCAATACCACCCCGGAAAGGCAAATGTGGTAGCGGATGCTTTGAGCAGAAAGCCAATTCAATTGGCAAGTTTGGCCATTCGGGAGTGGAAGATGGTAGAGGAGTTGGGGAGTTATGCGACGTGTTTTGAGGAAGCAGGTGATGGGATGACGTTGTGTAATATGACGATTAAGTCCACCTTATCCACCCGGGTAATGGATGCTCAACAACACGATGAGGAGACGGAAGAGTTGCGCCGGAAATTCTTAAGTGGTAATGCCCGTGATGGATGGATGATCTATGAGGACAGAGGCCTTCGCTTTCGAGGAAGGTTGTTTGTACCCATCTCTTGTCGGGAGGAGATTCTGAGGGAGTTTCATCATTCTCCTTTAGCTGTCCATCCAGGTGGAACGAAGATGTACCATGATTTGCGTCGACAGTTTTGGTGGCTTGGAATGAAACGAGATGTGGCGAGCTTCGTGGCGAGATGTTTGACATGCCAACAAGTAAAGGCCGAACACCAACGACCCGCAGGGGAGTTGCAACCATTGCCAGTGGCGGAATGGAAGTGGGAACATGTAACGATGGACTTTGTTACGGGTTTGCCGAGGTCGCCGAGAGGGCATGACGCGATATGGGTAGTGGTGGACCGTTTGACCAAGACCGCTCACTTTTTACCAATTCGGGTTACTGATTCAGTGGGGAAGCTCAGTCGACTGTATATTCATGAGATTATCCGTTTGCATGGGATTCCCGTTTCTATTGTGTCCGACCGAGACCCTAGATTTACGGCACGGTTTTGGCAGAGTTTGCAAGCGGCACTTGGCACGAACTTATTGTTTAGCACTGCTTACCATCCCCAGACCGATGGGCAATCTGAGCGTACGATTCAGATTCTTGAGGATATGCTTCGGGCATGTGTTTTGGACTTTCGGGGAAATTGGGAGGACCACTTGCCTCTTGTCGAGTTTGCCTACAACAATAGCTATCAATCGAGCATTGAGATGGCACCGTTTGAGGCTTTGTATGGTAGGCCATGTAGATCACCCGTGTGTTGGACCGAGTTGGGTGAGGCAACACTGGTGGGGCCGGATTTGATTGGGGAGACTTCCGAAAGTATGAAGTTGATTCGCAAGCAACTTGCAAGGGCGCAAGAGAGGACTACGGAGTTAGTCAAGACAATTCGCCAACGATTACTTACCGCTCAAAGTAGACAGAAAAGTTATGCCGATCGACGCCGTCGTCCATTATCCTTTGAGGTGGGAGACCATGTGTTCTTGAAAGTATCGCCACGACGGGGTTTGTCGCGTTTTGGGCGGAGAGGAAAGTTATCACCGAGATATATCGGACCGTTTGACGTCATTGAGAGAATTGGAGAAGTTGCTTACCGTTTGGCCTTGCCCCCAAAGTTATCGGGTGTGCATGACGTGTTTCATGTTTCGATGTTGAGAAAATACGAGCCGGATCCTTCTCATGTTTTGGAGTGGTCCGAGTTGGAGCTAGAGGCTGATGCATCTTATGGAGAGCAACCGATTCGTATTCTTGATGCCCGAGAGCAAGTGTTGAGAGGTAAGACGATACCTTTGGTTCGGGTATTATGGGGCAACCAAGGTAAGGAGGAGTCCACGTGGGAGCGTGAGGATGAGGTTCGGGAGAAATACCCGCATTTGTTTAACCCGTGACTTCTATGTACTTATCGTTTGATTGACGGATTGGGGCGTGTTGCCACCCTATTGTGTGTTCACCAGTAATACATTCTTGAATATGAATTATGGAACTTGAAATGTAACTATGCGTTGATTGTTGTGTACTCGATGAGCACGGCGCGTGCATGCTTGTTATATATGCTTGGTTGATGTTACTTGAACATGAAAACTTGATAGTTGACATCCGTTGAGCTTTGTGAAAGCACGGATTGGCTTATGGTAAAGATTGGAAAATAGCGGTGTATCCGTATCTGGAAGTATCTGTGTCTGACTTATGGATTATGTGTAGAGGTATCGGTATCGGCATGTTGTTTTAAATTTCGAGGACGAAATTTCTTTAAGGAGGGGAGGATGTAAGGACCCGTAAAATTCGAGTTTTAAAATAATTATTTGAAAGTTTACTTTGGATAAATAAAATGAATTTAGTATGGTAATTATCGGATTATGATTCTAGGAACCGAGCCCGGAGTTCTTTGTGATTATTTCGTGCGCGTATCCTCACTTAGCAAAATTATGTGGGTGCCCTTTTGGGGGTTAAAATCAGGTTATAGGCCAAGGGAGAGAGAGAAACCCCATTCTTCCCTTAGCTCCCTCTCACTCCCCTTTGTGTTCTCCACCTTCTCTCTACAAATCCCACCTCTTCCCTTCACCATTACCAAATCCCTCGGAGATATAGGAGCCTTGGGTCGTGGTTAGCAAGGTATTGAAGCCGGATCGTGGTTGGAAGCTCGGGAGGTGCGGATCCGAGCTTAGGAGCATCACCAAGCTAGGGCTCCATTTCTTTGGCCAAAACTTCCACTTCGAAGCTTGAGGTAGGGATTTCTATCTTCTAGTATGTGTATGTGATGTGTTTTGGTGCCTAGATTGTGGTAAATTTGTGGTTTGGTGCGTAGTGGATCGAGTGAAAATCTGGAAATCGCGATGATTTCTGCACAGGTAGCGCTACCTTATTTTTGATGTAGCGCTCCTGGTGATTCTGGACGTAGTCGTAGCGCTACCTTGTTTTTGGTGTAGCGCTACCGAGGGCTTGAGGGTAGCGCTACCTTGTTTTTGGTGTAGCGCTCCTGGGGCTTCTGGAATGAAGACTCTGTTCTTTTGATATTTTGATTTTATGTCCGTGGTATATTACTTAGTGGAACACTATAAATCGGTAGTTTGACGTGAGTATGGATTGTTGGGAATTGTTATGCACGATTGAGATGATTGAATGTGACACGCATTCGATTGACTTAACATAAGTCGTTGTGAATGATGAATGTAACACAAGCCTCCATCGGGAGCGGTGCTAGGGAAATAATGAGACTAGCTCCCGGTCGGGGACGTGCTAGGAGACGCCATGAATCGGCATTGTCTAGCCTCCGTTGGGAGAAGTGCTAGGGTATAAACTATCCTGACGCCATGAAACGGCATTGGCTAGCCTCCGTTGGGAGATGTGCTAGGACTTATGTATGATCATTGATTTGGCACGACACGATGCCTTGTCTGGCCTCCGTTGGGAGAAGTGCCAGGGGTGCGAATATCTTGACATGCGTAACTGTATTTGAAAAACATTGAATGTAAGAAATGATTGATTGTGATGTGTGGTTGTTGTATGTGTAGTGACGAATAACGAAATGTCATTCGTGCGGTTGTATGTGACTTACGAAAGTGATGCATTGTTATACCATGATAATTGTGCATACCATGCATATCACATATACATAATTTTGGCATAGATTTTCCTACTGGGCTTGTAGCTCAACCCCTCCATTTTCAGGTACCGTTGCGGAGGAGTAGCATGGATTGCTTGGCGTGCCATGTTTTGATTAAGACTAGTGGAGAAGATGTTTAGCATCTGCATGAAAAATCTTTTGGGGTAGATGCAACATAACTTTATATGTATTCTGTTAACTCAAGTGGGACTTCTCATCTTTTGGAAACCTATGAATTATGTAACTTGGGCCGATAGTGCCCCTTGACTTAAAAATGGAACTTTATGGAGTTATGAGTAGTATTTTGTGATATTAAATTATATAAAAAAATTTGGGGCGTGACAACTTGGTATCAGAGCGAGGTTTGGAATACCTTGAGACCGTGGGGAGACTTAGAGTCTCATGGGTTCAAACTTGCGTTTTTGAAAAGACATGTGTGTGCTTGTGTGCATGACATCCATATGCATCATACAACTTGCTTCTTATGAGTAAGCATAGAATTAATAAAGTAAATTGGATTTCCGTGATAGGCATTGGCCTCGTGTTGTGTGGTTGTTAATCTTGTTAGTGTTTACACATTGTAGAGATATGCCTCCTAGGCGTGGTGTGAGATTGGGTGGACCGCGAGGCCGAAGCCAAAGCGGTGGTCGTTACCGTGAGATTCCATTGGAGGATGTAGTAAGTCAACAAAGGGAGGCTCCTCGTGTGGAGAGGGCAAATGAAGAAGTTGAGCAAAACATGGAACCACCGGCTGCTCCGGGAATGTTTGCTCGGGAGTTTGTGGCGGCTCTCGCCGAGGCCAACATGTTGAGAACCAGTACGAGGGCCGAAGATGGAAATAGGGCAATGGATGCCATGAGGGAGTTTCGACGTTTGAACCCACCGCTGTTTGGCGGGGAATGTGGTGATTTTCTAGCTGCCGATTATTGGTTGTCCGAGATCAACAAACTGTTTGATGCCTTAGATATTGTGGAGGATAACCTTAGGGTCAAGATTGTGGCGTGTCAATTGACGGGGGAAGCAAATGAATGGTGGAAGTCGGTCTTGGAATCACGGAAGGATGCAAGGAGGGCTGCGAGGCGAGCAGCCGGGACTAATGAGCCGGACAGGGAGACTTTGACTTGGGCGGATTTTGAGGTTCTCTTTGAGAACCAGTACTTCCCGGAATCATATCGTGACCAGTTGCGTGAACAGTTTGAGGCGTTGGAGCAGGGAAATATGACTGTGTCTGAGTATGCTGCAAGGTTCCAAACCTTGTCCCGCTTTGCACCGGAGCTCGTGGCTTCGGAAAGTCGAAAATGCAGGCGTTTTGAGAGGGGTCTTCACTCCTCAGTTAAGAGGCTCGTGGTGAGCCAACGGAAGATGAACTTCGTGGACGTGGTGGAGTGTGCTAGAAGTGTTGAGTTGCCCAGAGAGGCACAACGGGGTTCCAGAGTGTGGGAACCAAGGCAGCCGAGCACGGTGCCAAGTTACTCTTCATCTTCGGGGAGTTCGGGAAGTCGAGGGCGTAAGCGCCAGAGGGAGCAGTTTCAGTCCCAACGAAGCCATTCCAACCTTAGGCCCTCTGTTTCGTCGGGCTCGCGGAGCACTACTTCGAGGCCTCCGAGTGTATGTTTTCGATGCAATCAGCCTGGACACATCCGTACTCAGTGCCCAGTACCTCCTAAAGTTTGTTATACTTGTGGAAAAGAGGATCACATCTCGAGGAATTGTCCCCAAGGGGGAGGGACACGTAGCGAGGTTGGCTCGGTGCAGCAACCAAGGCAAGGACAGGGGCAACAATCCCATGGGGCTCCACAACGACAGCAACAATCCCATTTTCGCCAAACTACTTCGGTGCAGGGTTCACAAACTGAGAAAGGGGCTAGTTCATCGGCACCAGCGAATTTTGTTCGACGGGGAGGCGGGTATATGCAAGGGCATCAGGTTCCTGCTAGGGCCTACTATATCACTACTGCAGTGGCACCTTCGACTTCTCAGAGTCCAGACCCGTCAGTTGTAAGGGGTACATTTCTTGTATTCAACTCTTTTGCAAGAGTTTTATTTGATTCTGGGGCATCCCATTCATTTATTGCTGCATCATTTGCTTGTGACTTGGGTTTGGAGACCACGTTGTTAGACCCACCGTTGTATGTAGAGACGTCTATTGGGGGAAAATCACTACTTAACCGGGTGTGTAGAGACTGCGAGCTTATAATACTTGACCGCCGGTTTACTTATGACTTTATTGTATTGGGCATGACTGGGTTCGATGTTATTTTGGGTATGGACTGGTTGTCTACCCACCGTGCTATGATTGATTGTTTTAAGCGCAGAGTCCGCATTTGTTCGCCGGTTGATGGTTGTTTTGAGTTCTTTGGAGAACGCCGAGAGCCGCTAGAACCTTATCTTTATGAACCCCAGGAACGAGACTCTATTTATGCTTTGTTGGCTAGTTTGACTCTTGATGAGAATGTACACGAACGAGGTGAGTTGCCGTTTGTGGTTCGAGAATTCCCAGATGTGTTTCCGGAGGAGTTACCCGGTTTACCTCCCAAGAGAGAGATTGAGTTTACAATAGACTTAATTCCGGGTACCTCACCAATTTCTATGCCCCCGTATCGGTTTGCTCCGGCCGAATTGAAGGAGTTGAAGATTCAATTGCAGGAGTTGCAAGATTTGGGTTTTATACGTCCGAGTACGTCACCGTGGGGAGCTCCGGCTTTGTTTGCGCGGAAAAAGGATGGATCTTTACGGTTGTGTATCGATTACCGGAAGCTAAACCGTGTGACCGTGAAGAATAAATACCCAATGCCACGAATTGACGACTTATTTGATCAACTCCGAGGAGCTAGGTGTTTCTCAAAGATTGACTTGAGGTCGGGATACCATCAGTTGAGAGTCCGGAGTGAGGACATCCCAAAGACTGCCTTTCGGACGCGTTACGGGCACTATGAGTTTGTGGTAATGCCATTTGGGTTGACTAATGCTCCGGCAACGTTTATGGATCTTATGAACCGTATCTTCCGTATGTACCTTGACCAATTTGTGGTGGTGTTTGTTGATGATATCTTGATATACTCAGGTACGGAAGAAGATCACGAATCGCACCTTGCTATCGTTCTTGGACTTTTGAGGGAGCATCGGCTTTATGCTAAGTTGAGCAAGTGTGAATTTTGGCTTTCCGAAGTCAAGTTTTTGGGGCATGTAGTTTCACGAGGAGGAGTGTCTGTTGATCCGGGAAAGATAGAGTCAGTAATGAGTTGGCAACGACCGAAGAACGTTTTTGAGATTCGGAGCTTCTTGGGTTTGGCCGGATACTACCGTCGTTTTGTACTTGACTTTTCTCGTTTGGCAGCACCTATGACCCGATTGACTCGAAAGGGGACGCGTTTTGTTTGGGATGACGCATGCGAGGCAGCGTTTGAAGAGTTGAAGCGGCGTTTGACAAGCGCACCAGTGTTGATCGTACCCGAGAGGGGAGTTGGTTACTCGGTGTATTGTGATGCATCGAAAGAAGGACTTGGGTGTGTCTTGATGCAGACAGGACGAGTTGTGGCCTATGGGTCAAGGCAATTGAAGGTTCATGAACGGAATTACCCAACGCATGACTTGGAGCTTGCGGCAGTTGTGTTCGCACTGAAAATTTGGCGACACTACCTCTATGGGGAGAAGTTCGAGGTGTTCTCAGATCATAAGAGTTTGAAGTACTTATTCTCCCAGAAGGAGCTGAATTTGAGACAACGCCGTTGGATGGAGCACATGGAGGATTATGATTTTGAGTTGCAATACCACCCCGGAAAGGCAAATGTGGTAGCGGATGCTTTGAGCAGAAAGCCAATTCAATTGGCAAGTTTGGCCATTCGGGAGTGGAAGATGGTAGAGGAGTTGGGGAGTTATGCGACGTGTTTTGAGGAAGCAGGTGATGGGATGACGTTGTGTAATATGACGATTAAGTCCACCTTATCCACCCGGGTAATGGATGCTCAACAACACGATGAGGAGACGGAAGAGTTGCGCCGGAAATTCTTAAGTGGTAATGCCCGTGATGGATGGATGATCTATGAGGACAGAGGCCTTCGCTTTCGAGGAAGGTTGTTTGTACCCATCTCTTGTCGGGAGGAGATTCTGAGGGAGTTTCATCATTCTCCTTTAGCTGTCCATCCAGGTGGAACGAAGATGTACCATGATTTGCGTCGACAGTTTTGGTGGCTTGGAATGAAACGAGATGTGGCGAGCTTCGTGGCGAGATGTTTGACATGCCAACAAGTAAAGGCCGAACACCAACGACCCGCAGGGGAGTTGCAACCATTGCCAGTGGCGGAATGGAAGTGGGAACATGTAACGATGGACTTTGTTACGGGTTTGCCGAGGTCGCCGAGAGGGCATGACGCGATATGGGTAGTGGTGGACCGTTTGACCAAGACCGCTCACTTTTTACCAATTCGGGTTACTGATTCAGTGGGGAAGCTCAGTCGACTGTATATTCATGAGATTATCCGTTTGCATGGGATTCCCGTTTCTATTGTGTCCGACCGAGACCCTAGATTTACGGCACGGTTTTGGCAGAGTTTGCAAGCGGCACTTGGCACGAACTTATTGTTTAGCACTGCTTACCATCCCCAGACCGATGGGCAATCTGAGCGTACGATTCAGATTCTTGAGGATATGCTTCGGGCATGTGTTTTGGACTTTCGGGGAAATTGGGAGGACCACTTGCCTCTTGTCGAGTTTGCCTACAACAATAGCTATCAATCGAGCATTGAGATGGCACCGTTTGAGGCTTTGTATGGTAGGCCATGTAGATCACCCGTGTGTTGGACCGAGTTGGGTGAGGCAACACTGGTGGGGCCGGATTTGATTGGGGAGACTTCCGAAAGTATGAAGTTGATTCGCAAGCAACTTGCAAGGGCGCAAGAGAGGACTACGGAGTTAGTCAAGACAATTCGCCAACGATTACTTACCGCTCAAAGTAGACAGAAAAGTTATGCCGATCGACGCCGTCGTCCATTATCCTTTGAGGTGGGAGACCATGTGTTCTTGAAAGTATCGCCACGACGGGGTTTGTCGCGTTTTGGGCGGAGAGGAAAGTTATCACCGAGATATATCGGACCGTTTGACGTCATTGAGAGAATTGGAGAAGTTGCTTACCGTTTGGCCTTGCCCCCAAAGTTATCGGGTGTGCATGACGTGTTTCATGTTTCGATGTTGAGAAAATACGAGCCGGATCCTTCTCATGTTTTGGAGTGGTCCGAGTTGGAGCTAGAGGCTGATGCATCTTATGGAGAGCAACCGATTCGTATTCTTGATGCCCGAGAGCAAGTGTTGAGAGGTAAGACGATACCTTTGGTTCGGGTATTATGGGGCAACCAAGGTAAGGAGGAGTCCACGTGGGAGCGTGAGGATGAGGTTCGGGAGAAATACCCGCATTTGTTTAACCCGTGACTTCTATGTACTTATCGTTTGATTGACGGATTGGGGCGTGTTGCCACCCTATTGTGTGTTCACCAGTAATACATTCTTGAATATGAATTATGGAACTTGAAATGTAACTATGCGTTGATTGTTGTGTACTCGATGAGCACGGCGCGTGCATGCTTGTTATATATGCTTGGTTGATGTTACTTGAACATGAAAACTTGATAGTTGACATCCGTTGAGCTTTGTGAAAGCACGGATTGGCTTATGGTAAAGATTGGAAAATAGCGGTGTATCCGTATCTGGAAGTATCTGTGTCTGACTTATGGATTATGTGTAGAGGTATCGGTATCGGCATGTTGTTTTAAATTTCGAGGACGAAATTTCTTTAAGGAGGGGAGGATGTAAGGACCCGTAAAATTCGAGTTTTAAAATAATTATTTGAAAGTTTACTTTGGATAAATAAAATGAATTTAGTATGGTAATTATCGGATTATGATTCTAGGAACCGAGCCCGGAGTTCTTTGTGATTATTTCGTGCGCGTATCCTCACTTAGCAAAATTATGTGGGTGCCCTTTTGGGGGTTAAAATCAGGTTATAGGCCAAGGGAGAGAGAGAAACCCCATTCTTCCCTTAGCTCCCTCTCACTCCCCTTTGTGTTCTCCACCTTCTCTCTACAAATCCCACCTCTTCCCTTCACCATTACCAAATCCCTCGGAGATATAGGAGCCTTGGGTCGTGGTTAGCAAGGTATTGAAGCCGGATCGTGGTTGGAAGCTCGGGAGGTGCGGATCCGAGCTTAGGAGCATCACCAAGCTAGGGCTCCATTTCTTTGGCCAAAACTTCCACTTCGAAGCTTGAGGTAGGGATTTCTATCTTCTAGTATGTGTATGTGATGTGTTTTGGTGCCTAGATTGTGGTAAATTTGTGGTTTGGTGCGTAGTGGATCGAGTGAAAATCTGGAAATCGCGATGATTTCTGCACAGGTAGCGCTACCTTATTTTTGATGTAGCGCTCCTGGTGATTCTGGACGTAGTCGTAGCGCTACCTTGTTTTTGGTGTAGCGCTACCGAGGGCTTGAGGGTAGCGCTACCTTGTTTTTGGTGTAGCGCTCCTGGGGCTTCTGGAATGAAGACTCTGTTCTTTTGATATTTTGATTTTATGTCCGTGGTATATTACTTAGTGGAACACTATAAATCGGTAGTTTGACGTGAGTATGGATTGTTGGGAATTGTTATGCACGATTGAGATGATTGAATGTGACACGCATTCGATTGACTTAACATAAGTCGTTGTGAATGATGAATGTAACACAAGCCTCCATCGGGAGCGGTGCTAGGGAAATAATGAGACTAGCTCCCGGTCGGGGACGTGCTAGGAGACGCCATGAATCGGCATTGTCTAGCCTCCGTTGGGAGAAGTGCTAGGGTATAAACTATCCTGACGCCATGAAACGGCATTGGCTAGCCTCCGTTGGGAGATGTGCTAGGACTTATGTATGATCATTGATTTGGCACGACACGATGCCTTGTCTGGCCTCCGTTGGGAGAAGTGCCAGGGGTGCGAATATCTTGACATGCGTAACTGTATTTGAAAAACATTGAATGTAAGAAATGATTGATTGTGATGTGTGGTTGTTGTATGTGTAGTGACGAATAACGAAATGTCATTCGTGCGGTTGTATGTGACTTACGAAAGTGATGCATTGTTATACCATGATAATTGTGCATACCATGCATATCACATATACATAATTTTGGCATAGATTTTCCTACTGGGCTTGTAGCTCAACCCCTCCATTTTCAGGTACCGTTGCGGAGGAGTAGCATGGATTGCTTGGCGTGCCATGTTTTGATTAAGACTAGTGGAGAAGATGTTTAGCATCTGCATGAAAAATCTTTTGGGGTAGATGCAACATAACTTTATATGTATTCTGTTAACTCAAGTGGGACTTCTCATCTTTTGGAAACCTATGAATTATGTAACTTGGGCCGATAGTGCCCCTTGACTTAAAAATGGAACTTTATGGAGTTATGAGTAGTATTTTGTGATATTAAATTATATAAAAAAATTTGGGGCGTGACAAAAAAAGTAGTTCTTTGGCCCGAAGTGTTCAATCGCCGGAACTTGAAGTTCTCTGCCCCGTAAAGTCCCATTATTGGAACTTGAAGTTCTCTGCCCGGAAGTATTTAATCACCGGTTTGGACTGAAGATTTTGGTAAGTTCTGATGATTATTTTCGTTATGTCGATATTACGGTGGTTGATGTTGAAATCCAAAATTTATTGCGATGATTAACGCATTGTGGGTCTAATTTTGTGATTCGAATGGGGCACCGAATCTAAAGGGTTTGACATACTGGTGAAAATTTACCATCTGTAAATTTACCATAATTATTACGAAATTCACCATAATGCGCATTTTGATGGGGGTGACAAAATTTACCATGCGTATTGTCTGAATTTACCATAAATCAAGCAAATATACCATGGACGACCATAACTCAAATTTTAATGGGAATTTACCATGTTTGTCAATTTGGTAAGTTAAAATTGTGGTACATTAGGAAATTTGTGGTATATTTGTTGTACATTGTAAATTTGTAAGTGATAATATGTTTGAGTTACCATAATGATTACGAAATTCACCATAATGCGCATTTTGATGGGGGTGACAAAATTTACCATGCGTATTGTCTGAATTTACCATAAATCAAGCAAATATACCATGGACGACCATAACTCAAATTTTAATGGGAATTTACCATGTTTGTCAATTTGGTAAGTTAAAATTGTGGTACATTAGGAAATTTGTGGTATATTTGTTGTACATTGTAAATTTGTAAGTGATAATATGTTTGAGTAATTATGGTATATTTGCTGAACATTGTAAATTTGGAAGTGATAATATGTTTGAGTAATTATGGTATATTTGCTGAACATTGTAAATTTGGGGCAACTATATTTTTTGTGTCACGTTGCCGCTTGACATTTAAATTAGGTAATACCGATTTTTCCCCTTTTGTGCTACATGATTGTTGCAATGGATGGTGGTTTGATACTGATTTGTAGGCATAATGAAAAGATTGCTGCAATTCGGATAGATCGCAGCTGGAACTTTGTGCAGGTGGTGAACAAGGTATGTGATAGATGGCATCATTTGGACCCTGAATCCGTGGTGTTGAGTTACTCATTGGTTGACAATGAAAATCTACTATTGGACAACGATGACGACTTGGGTACGATGTTCGGGCTTGCAGAGAATGCCGAATATGAAGACATAGAGGTACTTGTTAAGGACTCAACAGTTGGGATATTTGATATTGGTAATCGAGACGGCAACAATGAAAATTCTGAAGGCATGTTAGGCCCTATGGATTATACCGTGGTCCAGTCAATTGATGGTGAGGACTCAACAGTTGGGATATTTGATTTGGTGAGGTTAAATTTGGAGAATCATTTTAGGCTTAATTTTAGGGATTACGTTTATCATTTTAGGCTTAATTTTAGGGATTTCTGGACGAGATTTCCTATTCCGGCGCGATCGATTTTCTGTCACCGTGATTTTAGGGGCTTATGGTGTAATCCGAATAAACCATGGTCAGAGTTTACTGGGGGCTGGTTCGGTATTTACAGAAAATGAGGACTGAAAATTAATGTTCAAAAGTGTATGGGATGAAAACTTAATAAAGACTAATAGAAAGGACCTTAAAATAAGTACCCCTATTTTCTATGTATATTGTACATAATGAAAGTACATATACATTTTAGCCTATTTCATAAAATAATTATTATGACTTTCAATTTAATTTATTTTTTATTAATATTTCAATTCATTTATCTTATTTGATGCTTATGCATCTTAAATTTTAGTAAAAATTATTTAATTTTATAAAAAAATTCTTAATGAATATTATTTTTTGATCCTATATATGAAATTTTTTTGATAGTAAGCACATATATGTTTTAACCTATTATATCAGAAAGCAATTCCCATGAGTTGTTAAAAAAAATTAATGTAACATAATATTTTTTTGTTTATTGGAACTTTAAACTTAACTTTAGTTAATTTTATATAATTTTATTTATATATTATATTTTAATAATTAAAATAAATATTTTGACTTTATCTATATGATTAATTTCTTTTACATGTATTTTATTTACGGGAAGCATGTGCATTATTAATCTATCATATTTAATTTTTTTACATTGTGAATGTTGACCGGATAAGTAAAGTTTTTTACATGTATTTTAAAAGATAATTTTTCAATGTCTTAAGTGTATTTAGCATCATCTTATCTGAATTATTTCAATTTAAATCCATATTTTTATGATTTTTCGATTCTCTTGTTGCAACGATTAAAAAATACAAAAAATTATGAAACAAAATATAATATCTACACTAATACATTTTGTTCGTAAACCTAAGGATGCTTCTTGTATTAGAAGATGACATGATCACAAATGAATAAAAAAGATTTACAACGATAAATAAAAATAATGGCATTTGCCCCACAATAACACATTTTGTTTATAGTCTTAAGGACGCTTTAGGTACCAAATGACATATCCATAACTAGAAAAAAATTACGTTAATAAATAAAGAAACAATCAACTAATACATTTGTTAAAAAAATAAAAGTAATTACATAAAGTGAGAAGAAAAATAAAAATTGTGTGCCTTAGAGAGAGTTTTTATTTTTTTATTTTTATAGCCATGACCAACGATTTTTTAGATATTTTAAAAAAGTAATATGATGACCTCATAAAAAACTAACCAATTTCCAACAGAAATTCACGGCAGAGGAGAAATGATGTAATAGTTTCAAAAGTAGGGGAAGTGAGTGCATTTTCCAAACCCTTAGGGGAGGTCTCTGAAATTGGCTGAAACCTCAGGGGAGGCCAGTGCATTTTACCCTTTTATTAAAAAATGAAAGCATGCTACAGCCTACAAGATGATGATGGAACAGAAGTCCGAAATTTTCTCTCATCGTCTCCAATCCCCAGAAGAGCAGCAAAGAAATGGCTACTCGTGCAATCCTCAGAGCTTTCAGAGATCGTTCAATCACTTCCCGCGTAGCCTCAAATTGCAGATTTGTGTGTTCTTTTGCTCTTCTTCCCTCCAGATTTTTCAAATCATATTGCTATTTCTGCCCACAGAATAGCATATATATATATATGGTTTTGTGATGTAGCTCGTAGTTTCTATATCTGGGTTTTGGGTGTATTTGATTCTTCTTTTCTTTATCTATCTATAATTGCTGGCGGTTTTATCGTGGATTATTCTTTATTTGGGTAAGGTTCAAGATGAATTCAACTTGCAAAATCTTTTTTTTTTTTTCTGGATCGAGCTCTATTATTTTGTGAACTTATTGCTTCCATTCAGATGCTAAACGGAAGTTAAAACTTGTAGTTCATTTGATAGCAATGTATTTTTCCCATCAGGTTCATTGAAATTGGAACTGCTGTTTTCCACATTATTGCCACCGAACAGAGGAAGATACAGTACAGAAAACGAACGAATTGAAAAAGGAAAGGGGTTTGACATATAATCTGTTTTCACCACTCTTAACAAGTCACTCACTGCTACCATCGCTCACCATTTATTCCAAATTTCACCGCTGCTAAGACTACTACAGTCTGTGCCCTGATATTGGCATCAAAGTCCCATGGCTTTCTCGTGTACATGAGCATTTTTCAATGTCACCAACACACACCGTCATTGACCCATTGCTGTTTTCATTTCGTTTAGCTGCCACTTTTCTTGTTGTTGGGGTGGTGGTGGTTGTTGCTATCATTAGGTCGCTCGTATTTATCCAGAAATTTTTGTTTCTTAGTACAAAATTGGTTTTGAACTTAACAAGTAGAAAGTGAATAGGCTAATTGTTTCTTCATTTGAATTAGTTTCAAAACGCACAAGCACAGTTCATTTCAGAGTTAAAGTTTTTGTTATAGCTTAATAAAGATGTAATTGTCCACGTGTAGTTGGAGATAAGCCGAAACAAGCTTTGATGTGTTATTCTCTCTTTCTTTGCATGTTTCTACTTGAATGCATTTTCTTACATTTTTATCATTTATAATCTCATTCTTCTTCAATAGCTCAGCACATTGGTTTTAGCCGAACATGAAGGTGGTTCTATCAAGCCCTCATCTCTGAGTGCAGTACAGGCTGCAAAATCTCTAAGCGAGGACAATTCTATTTCTATACTGCTTGCTGGATCAGGTCCTTCTCTTCAAGAAGCTGCAGAGCGTGCTGCTTCGTGTCACCCTTCCATTTCTCAGGTGGCTTATAGCTCATAGTTCATACTCAATTTAAATATGAGTTAGTTGGCTTGTCAAATAGAGCCTAGGGAATTTTCGGCACTCCGCGTTAGTTGTACTGTTTGCTCCAAACAATTTGAACTGAGTTGTTGCCTGAAGAGTTGTGTTATTGCTTTGTCTTCGTCTTAAAATAATATGTCCTCCAGATGGCTGTACTATAATCCAAATTAAGCAGAATGAGTCTAAATGAAATGCTGCCATCCTCAGTGCTTTCTTCCAGAAGTTCACTCACAACACTAGTTAACTTCTCCAAGAATTAAATTCTGTGGGATAGACGATTCATTTCTTGCTGAAGGGTGGGGTATCCAAAGTCTGCAAGATATGATTGTCACCAATATTTTGCTCCAAACTGATAATCTAAGAAGGAAAACGTTAATGATTTGCTAAGAAGGATCATTACGTTGGGACTGGCAAAGTGGATTATTGTTTTTTTAAAAAAGAAGTTGATAGTGACTGCTACATCTGTTTTGCAATTCTGATTCTGTTAAATGCTGATTTTGCAGGTGCTCGTGTCTGATTCAGATAAATTTACATATCCTTTGGCAGAACCATGGGCCAGATTAGTCCATTTGCTCCAGCAGAAAGGCAGCTATTCACACATACTTGCTGCTTCAGGTTCTTTTGGGAAAAATATACTACCACGTGCGGCTGCCCTTCTGGATGTTTCTCCAATCACAGATGTCACTGATATTACTGGATCTCGTCAATTTGTAAGGTAATTTCTTTTTTTCCTTCCAATTGTGAAATAGACACTTCCATGGCATGCCGGGGTTTCTCTCTGGCCTTAGGTTTGGTTGTGGTTCTCTGTGTGTGTGTGTGTGTACCACCAGTGCTCCCTGCTACCAATAGATGGTCTTAGATCAATAGCTATGTTACGTGGACAGTGGACTATTATCAATTAATCAAACACCCGTGTCAGACACTTTCACTGCTTACCTGTCAAAGCTAAGGGGAATTTGTTTGGTTTACTTTAATGTTATTTTCCATATTGCAGGCCAATATATGCTGGGAATGCTCTATGTAAAGTTCAATATACAGGTTCAGACCCTTGCATGTTGACAATTAGGTCCACGTCTTTTCCAGTGGTTCCAATATCAGATGATGAAAGATCTAATGCAGCTCCAGTTGTCCAGGTTGACCTCTCAACCTTTGGTGAAGGTCTGTTTATGTTTTGCTGATGCATAAATGTCTTTAGCACTTTAACTCCCTTGTCTGATGAATGGAAGAAACTGAAAGTTCATGGTTGTTTGTCTTGCATTTAGTAATGATCCTTCCAAAGTATTGGAATCACGAACTAAGTTGCGCATATTTGCAGATTGCAATGGTTTGGTTGGTCATAGCCTATTAACCCACAGCGTCATACCATATGTTTTTTTACTACATTTGCAGATGCAATTGGGAAATCTAGATATATAAAGCAAAGCTCACAGGATACAGAGCGGCCAGACCTTGGAAATGCACGTGTTGTGGTTACTGGGGGGCGAGCATTGAAAAATGCTGATAATTTCAAATTGATAGAGAAGCTTGCAGAGAAACTTGGCGCAGCAGGTTTTTCTCTACAACCAAATGTCGTCATGTTCCTTTATTTTTTCTTTCTCTTGATAGTTTGTCTACTTAGAAAATGGTTGTAAACAATTTTCAAGATATCAACTTTTGTGTGGACTCCATGACTCTGATTTTTTTTGTAGATTGTACTGAAGGGGACCGTATGCCTTGCGCTAAATTTTCCCAGGACTATTTCTTCCTTTGCGTTCTATAGTTATAGGGCATTTCACATTTTCTGTAGGAACTTCTTTATTTATGTTGGAAGGGGACTCGTATAGGCGATAGGTGCATCTCATGCATTTACTACCATAATTTAACCACAAAAGCTAGCTATTGAAGTAAGGGTGCCCTCATGTTTATATACTTCATATAATTTTGGCACCCACGCAATGTGGGACTTCACTTCACACTCTCCCTCATGCGCACTGTGCTCACTCAGTAGCACATGCGTCGTGCGGGCCAGAGACATGCACCCTTCCCATTTCTTGTACCTAGCTATGATACCATTGTACGATTTTGGGGTTGAGTTCTACCCAAGACCGTGTAACAAAGTCAAGTGTCAAATAATCTCTTCAATCCGACTTATTTTGGGTTTATTTGTTTTACCCTTTTGCGAAACTGCCCTGTTTCCGAACCAAGCACCAACTCCTAGCGCCCTTGGATTATTTAACCAACCTCGCCTCTTTATCCTGAAAACAAGTGTGCCTATTTACTCGTGCCAATTTGTTGTTAAGGATGCTTTACCATTGTTTTAATTTTTTAACCTACCATCTTTATGCCATAGGGATAGGCATTGTTGTCAGCATTGCAAAATTGCTTGGTTTCGACATACAAGGATTACACAAATTTGACTAACTCCTCAAATTTGGATAATTCCTCTCTTTTGCACAGTTGGGGCTACTCGAGCGGCCGTTGATGCAGGATTTGTCCCCAATGAACTTCAGGTTATGCTTTCTTCTGAATTACTGAATTGAAAGGACTCACAGTGCTTCAATGTTACTCTGCGGTAATACCCAGGAAGAAGACTTCTATAATTCTTTTTCTAAACTCATCATTCCGGCTCTCTTTTTGAGGACCATTCTTGCTATCATTCATCCCAGGACCAAGCTAGCAAACAAAAAATGCCTTAATCTAGTTAAATAACCCGTGATATTTTTGTTATAATATGAAGAACTTCGTTAATATCTCAATTAGGAAGGAGCTGTATTGTGTTTGTCAACAAAATAAATGTCTCGTGAAACGATTTTGTGATTGTGCTTACAAAACAAAGTCCTAATTTTTCCTGCTGACATTTGTCAAAGTACAACATGGATCCCTTAAGTTAGATAATGCCTGTGAATGCCATTTAGGTTAGCCTAATAGGTCACTAGCGTTTTATAAGTATAAACCTAATTTGGTATCTGGGCCTCGTAAATCTCTTTATTAAGGTTTAATTTTATTGTCAGGTTGGCCAAACTGGGAAGATTGTTGCTCCAGAACTGTATATTGCTTTCGGTGTTTCTGGAGCTATTCAACACTTGGCAGGAATGAGAGATTCTAAGGTCATTGTTGCTGTAAACAAAGATTCAGATGCACCAATATTTCAGGTTATTGCTGCACTATTCTCTCTCTCGCTCTCTGTTTTCACTATATACACGGATACAAAGAATCTAATACTGCATCTGCTATCTTTATTGCTGATCTGACTAGTCACTATTACAAAATGCGAAGTGTTTAGTCATATAAAATTTGGTATTAGGTAAAAAGGCATGAAATAGCCTGGCATATCAAGAGCCTGCTGTAAAGTAGAAAGACATGATACTGTCTATTTAAAGATCATGTTTGGTTCGGCTTATCTTCTAAGGCACGAGGAAAGTTTCACCTCACACTTGGACGGTGAAAGTGGTATACCTCAAGTTTTGAATTCGCTTGGACAACAAACCAGTTTAATCAAGTCTCTGACAATACTTTCGATGAGCCGACCATTCAAAGAACATTAGAAATTACAAACCAACGTCCTAGATGCATTGTCATGTTTTTTACATAGCTCCTGTAGCCATGTTCACTAATGGGAAGTTCCAAAAAGCATTATGTTATGCGATAAAACTTCGATTTGCCTTCACATTTCCAAAGGACATCTCATGATGTTTCCATGTTAAATGATCTTGCTCCAATTAGATTCACCTGTTTCAATGGACTTGTGAATTGCAGGTTGCTGATTATGGACTAGTAGGTGATCTGTTTGAGGTGATCCCAGAGTTACTAGAGAAACTTCCTGAGAAAAATTAGATCTGTCACCAAGTTCCTTCATTTCTCATTTTCTTGTTAGCTTGTAGGCAGGAACTAATTCGTAATAATAAAAAATCACGGTACAACATATCAAGATCCCGGCGTGCCTGATTTTCAACTTTGTGAATTTTTTTCTCTTAATAATTAGTCATATTTCTCCCCTTTTCACTCTTCGCTGAAGAATGAACCGACGTTTGATGTCCAGAGTCTGAATAATAATAATAATAGTAATAATAATTCTGCTGTGATCTTTTTCTTTTAAAAAGCCTCTGCAGAATCGGGACATATAGGATTTCAGTTTTCTTTATTGCTAAAATAAGTTAAAAGAAGTTTTCTGCCCTTGCTTGGATTTTATGTGAATGATGATGGTGTGATGTGGGTATCTGATCTTTCCTTTTGTCTGTGCGGTTCTCTGGATTGTGCACAGATGATAGAACCTGTGCTACTTGTTAAAACAGCGTTTTTTTAGCTGCTTAAATATTGTCAAAACGGTTTACCAGTATTTGGACAATTAAAGTTGTTTTGACTAAATTATTTGTGGTGTATTATGATCGAATCCAATGTAGGATTTTGTTTGACTCCGTATGATAAATGCCGAAATTGTCTTCCAATTTAACTCTAGTTGGAACAATTTAGATAAAAGCAAATAAATTAATAATTGAGGGCTATTTTTTTTATAACCAAAGTATCCGGCCAGATTTGGAATTAACCTCAACCTAATGCCGACTAACTCTTGGAGGGACCAATTTCACCGTCCAAAGTCAGGGCATTTTATCATGTCTGGACTGTTGTCAAAGGAGTTAGCACCTAAGAGATTTTGAACTTAAAATCTATGAGGGAATAGGGCTCTAAGTCTCAAGTCTTAACCATCGACTAACCTCTTGGGGTTATAATTGAGGGCTATTGCATTTTAGGGCTATTGCGTTTTTTATTTTCAATGTGCACTCCTACCATGTGATACAAATTAAACTCTAAGATCCTGTTTTATTTGGAATAATATAGCACAAATTGGTGTAGATTTTTAAAAATAAAATATCTAGTAAGTCAATAATTTAATTTGACCAACTGAAGCTCAGGGTGGTGTGTTTTTAGTTTGGTAACCCTTGAAACTGTTTCGGGTATGGGCACACCCTGCCCACGTGACATGGTAAATCTCGGATAGGCTAACTTAATCGAAAAGACTCATACCAAATGGGACATGACATTGTCGACAGTCGTTGAACACAAGACTTACGGTGTTACTATTAATTTTGTTGCACTACAGCATTTTCGAAGCCTTTGAGACCCCTTTCACTTGTTCTCAGTGTAGAATAGTGAAAATAGTTTGTGGCATTATTGTTACCATGTTGTGACTTGTTTATGTGAATTATGCCAAGTGATTTGTGATTGGTTACTGAACCAAGTCAAAGGGCAAATATATAAAAATCATAATTTTATTTTTAACTATGGTTTCTTAGAAAACGTATTTTTTTTTTATGTTATGATTTGGGGAAATAAAGATTGAAAAACTCGTTTTCTTGTCCAATTGCAAATTATGAAAACTCTAAATTTTTAGAAAAAAAAATTCTAAATATTATAGCAACTCATTTTCACATCTTACTCGTTTTTCAGGGATAATGGTTCTTAAGAATTTAAAAATGAAAATTTTGACATATTCTAACAAATGAGAAATATCCAAAGAGATTTTTTTAGAAAATCATTTTTTTTCAAAAAATTTATAACTAAAAAGCTTCTTAAAATCCATTTCAGAACTGATTTTGAAAAACAACCAATAAAAAGAATAGTTTTTAAGTTGCTTTTGTACTTTTGAGTTTTGTTTATTATTTGCGATGTTTGTCAACAAGCGCATCTAGTGTAGTGGTATCATAGTACCCTCCCACGGTACTGACCGGGGTTCGATTCCCCGGATGCGCATTTATCCCTTTTTGATTGATTTTTTTATTGTGTGTGTGTGTCTGTGTGTGTATATAGGATGACTCACAGTTTTAGAAAGATAGATTTGGGAATCTTGAAGCTGGAAAAGCAGCAATAATGTTTTCTACCTTGAACAAGTTCTAGAAGCATCTTATGTTTCATGACTAACTTTTTTTTTTTAATGTTCCAAACAACCAAAGCAAGCAGTTATTCCCCAAATTATTTGTGTTTGGTAACAATTATTAGCACTACTATTTTATTAACAAGAAACCAACTAAATTCAATTAATCCACTGGGGAAACATTCCAAATTTAGGTTGGTCTCAAAAGCTCACTTAAAAATGGAATCTCCCTTAATCAGGTGTTCTGGTCAATTAATACACACCTCGACTTATTCTTAAAAGATCAATTTTATCAAGCGAAGGAACCCATTGAAGCAGGAATAATACCCAGTTGGCCCTTAAGTTAATTATTATTAGATTATGAAGTCCCTTGTAAAATTTGATTTAGTCTAGTCTGTTTGAACTAAAATACTTAAGGTGTGTGTTGACCGCACTAAATGCTTGTTTTAGTTTGAGTTGAAGGTAAATGGATATTGAATGACAAAAGTGTCTTAAAATGATGTGAGTTGGCATTCATTTGAATAGTCAAGTCAGGGGCAAAATCATTATTTTACATCTTCTAATCATTTAGACCCACATAGCCATGAGTTGGGTCTGTGGTGATGTGAGGTAGCTTTATCTGAACAATTTAGGCTAAATAGCTAGGCTTATTGCCCTTCATACTATAACTTAATCCTATAATAATCTCAAGCCAAATACACTCTAAATCTCTATTTTTCTTGATGTCATGAGACTTGATAGTACATGAGAAATTTTGAAGCTAAGGTCTAGAAGAAAACAAACTCCTAAATTTTAGACTTTGACCATTGCTCCAACACCTTGGGGTACATTCATAACTTATGGAGTTGTATATTTTGTTGTGCACAGTGAACAACAAGATGAGCTCTTTATCAAAATGATATCATTTTGACGCACAAAACATTGTTCAAACAGTTAGAGCAGTATTTTATGTGTCAAAACGACGTCATTTTAGTGCACAACAGACCTTCTGCACAACAAACTTCCCCTTTCCATAATTTATGGATGACGAACCAAAGTATGTCAACCCTATATTATGGCTCATGAGAGAGAGAGAGAGAGAGTGTATACATTATGATACATATAATTACACAGGGTGAAGTTTAACCAAGATAGTTAGCTAGCATAGAGACAGGTACTAAGCAAAGCCCCCTTTTCTTCAAATCCGTATAGTCGCTATCCGGATTCCCAATCATACCCAATTGATCAGTACTCTTCTTCTCCTTTGTGTGGCCACCAGAAGTATTATTATTCCCTTTGTCCTATAATTATTCCAAAAGCATTTTGTTAGGTATGAAAATTAAACCCCACAAATAGCCAAACAGAGAAACAAAAATAAAAATAGACAAACTAATTTAAAAGACCAATCTCACCATTTAATTAAGAACCTGTTTAAAGCCGAGGAAAAACTGTATTAAACATAGGAGTAGATAGCACACGGGTATACATATATAAGATGTAAAACATAGGAGTTGATAGCACCCAGGTATACATATATAAGATGTATGACATTTGTATATATATGGAAAAGTCTTTGATCCCATAAAATTTTTTAAAATTCAAAAATGAATGCACTAAATTTACTTTGAGTTTGTCGGTTTCTAAATTTCAATGAATCCTAACCCTTGATTTTGAATTCGGAAATATTCTCGGAGAAAGTTTTCTCGAACAAGGAATTGAATGGAAATGCATACTATTTATCTGACCTTAGGACTATTTACAGGAGAAGTAGCAGTGTCTTCCAAAGAATGATCATGAGGATCAATATCAAGCAAAGCCCAGCTCCCCTTAGTTTTCTTCCTCTTCTTGAAGCTCAAATTCATAACCCTAGTTTTATCCAAAGACTTCTTTGTTACAGACGAAGCAGCTTCAGAAACTAGAGAAGGTGGGGTTTCATAATCACGAGAATCTTGATCACCATCACCGTCACCATTGTTGCACCAGAAGTCTCCTAAGTAAGATGTCCAACTACTCTCCTCCTCATGATCATGATCGGACTCTTCTTGTGGGTTTTCTTCTGGAGGGATGATGGTTTTGCAGGTGGTAGATGCCTTAAAATTCTCCATAACTCAGTATAGATGGAAGGAGAGTTGTGAAGAGGAGATGGAAGTTCTAAGGTGATATATATATAGAGAGTGGAGGGGACAAAAGAGGGATTAATGGTCTGTGAGAATAATGGAGAAGGATGATTTCATGAGTTTGGAATCTGGGTTTGTGGGCCATGGTGATGAGTTGAGTTGGGGTAGTTGAATTGAGCAGATGCATGCAACAGAAAAATTAAAAGAGAGATCGGTTTGACAGAGAAAATAGTATTTTCTTAAGTATATATATTATCACCAACAGAGATTATACAAAATCTTAAGTATTTTCTTTGGGGAGCACTCAACCTCTCATCTTTCCATGGAATAGTACTAGTTGAATAACAGAGAAAATAGTAGTGAGAGAACACCAAGTCATAAAAATGACATGGACAAGTTCCTCTTGGTCTTCCTTTGTTTAGCAAAAAAAAAAAAGTTCCTTTGTTCATTTTGTCAACTCTCGAGAATTTGTATTCCTTGTTTGAAAAAAAAACGTGTGTGTCTATATATATATATAGCTTAGTTGGCGCGATACGGCTCGGCTTGGGACTCGACTGCTCAACGTTTGGTTACTTTTGTCCGTTGTCCATCACTCACCAGTATCCCGCTCAATTAAATAGTCACTCAGCTCTAGACACGCAACATGGTATTATCTTCGAATGCCTAATCACTAGGCCAGATTTCATTCCGTTTGGCCAAGGGTGCCTCTTGTGTAGTTAGGATCCATATCCCGCTCGATGAAATACCACAAATAACGTCCCTGAGCATTCAAAATTCTAGATATGGAGCACTCATTATGACCCGCCCTCCTAATATGAAAAGAAGAACATGGTTGGCAGCCACTAGTCTGCCTAGAATTAATCCATCCATTCTCGACTATATTTAAAGGGTTACAAGACCGATGATCAAGTTCGTTTTCACAATTATCACCCATATTCTCTTTCATATATCATCTCGCAATCGATTACTGACTTGATCATCGAAAGATCTTTGGCTGCAAAACAACCTATGACAGTATGAGTACAAAGGTAAACGTCACTATATTTACGGTTTTTTATTTGACCATACAAGAATATCCCATTAGAGTATATTTTTGAGAGATCGACCGTACATTTTTTTTTTTTTTTGATAACCGAGGTGTCCAGCGGCTTGGGGACCAGGCTGGGATTGCCTGGGGGAGCCCCCCACCTAATGCCGACTAGTCCTCGATCGACCGTACATTTTTGGTGTTTGGTTCAGATCAAATAAGTTAGGTATACAATTTCACAAAAGTGAAGGATACATGCCGTGTGTGAGAATTACTTTGAAAAAATCGATTTTTTTAAAATTAGGTTATTTTATCTTTTATGATTTTCCTTTGCTGAGCCTGCAGCAAGCGTGTTGTGCAGTAAAATAACGTTATTTTTGCGCAAAAAATACTGCATGAAGGCCCTAAATATTGTCTCAATTGTTCGAACAATTTTTTATGAGCCACGATATTGTTTTAGCGCACAATATGTCCTCCTATTGTGTACACAACAAAAACCCCAAGTCTTGGATTCCAAAACGTTTTTTACTTTACCACTTTGTCTTAACCAAATAGATCTATAAAACAAAAAAGCATAACTAATTTTTTTTTTTTTTTAACTTTTTCTTCTTGAGTAAAATTTTTAGGAGCTTTAATTTGCTCATATTTTTTACTTTTTAGACAAATTATTAATCCAAAAAATTAAACATAAACTTTGATAAAATTGAGGAAAAATAATCGAAAACACCAGACAACTTTGGCATGAGGAGGGTTATTTTTAGAATAAGAGGCACAATATTTTGAAGACCAAGTGGCAAAAATACCAAATGTTTTGCTTCTTTACATAGAATGATTAGCTTCAAAAGAAGGCATTGATTCAACCCTTTGGGGTTGATTCGGTGAAAAGATAGAAGATCACTAAGGGACTTACCCCTTTAAGGTCGCGAGATCGAATTTCATCAGAATTAATTTTTAGGGGCCACTGAAAGTTTATCCGATCGTTAACTTCAAGACTTCGAGAACTAGTCAGCATTAAGTTGAGGGGTAATCTCAAAACTGATCAAATACCTCGTCTATAAAAAAAAGGCATAGATTTCCCAAAAAAAAAAAGCATTCCATGTGAAACATGAGAGGACCCTATTGTTGTCTTCATTGTTGGAGTCCTTTTCATATCACAATTAATAAGGGAAGGTTCATGTCCCATATCTATCTGTCATAATTGTTCAATGAAAAAACATCCTTTAACTTTCCTACTTGTACTTTTTATCTGTGCTCGAGAGATTATAACTGTTCATACACTGATAAAGAATATATGAATTCTCAAGAAGAGAGAAGTCGAGGTGGTCCCCCAACCGCCCAGATCCCACAAGTGTTGTCTTCATTGTTGGAGTCGTTTTCATAGGACAATTAATAAGGGAAAGTTCATGTCCCATATCCATATGATCTGTCATACTTATTCAATGAAATTAAAAACATCCTTCAACTCTCCTATTTGTACTCTCCCAATTATCCTTCTGTGTTTTTTATTTGTGCTCGGAAAATAATTACTTGTGCACTAATAAAATAATATATGAGTTCTCAATACGAGAGGAGTCGTAGTGGTCCATTCGACTGTCCAGATCCCAAGAGTGTTGTCTTAATTGTTGGAGTCCTTTTCATAGGAAAAATAGAAGGGAAGGTTCATGCATGTCCCATATCTATCTGTCATATTTGTTCCATGAAAAATGTACAAATCATATTTGTACTCTCCCATTTCTCCTTCCATGTCTCTTAGCCCCCACATATACCAATCATCTTGTACCCTTTCCAAATAACACTACAAATATAGTATCTCCATCATCCAACCACTTGCATTTTCCTTCAATATCATCATTACTATGAGTACCGCTCCTGCTTTGTCCAATATTATTTGTTTGGTTGTTCAAACTTCATTAATTAATTTTTTAGTAGGTCACTTATTCCTACATTGTTACATATATAACGAACATGTTTAACTGTGAAGTTCATGTGAACTTTGGCATCCTCACAACTTTAAAAAGGTTGTACCAGGTAGGATCTATTGGAAATTTGAAAAGGGTAGTGAACAAAATTAGGATATCGGAAGGTCTCACGAGACAACCAGAAAGGTTTACAGCTCATTCATGTCTGCATTGATGTTCCTATTAATGCCTCCATTAATGTCCTCGGTTATTTCAAAAGCTCAAATGTCTATCTAAATTAATATAACATCTCATCCTTGGTTCCAAGACACTAGAAATTTCGTCTATAAAAAAAAACCCCTAATTTTATGTTCTTCGTATGAGAGAGACACAATTAGTTCGGCAAATATCAATTGGTTAGTGTTTTTTCGACTGAGTACTATTTTACCTTGAGAAACAGATGCCGGTGCATTCTCCAACACTCATGGTAAGGTGAAAAAACTCACATGAGCCGGTTAGATATTCTTTGCATTCTGTACTTTATTTCTTGAATTAATTTTGCATTGTAACTTTTACATCTACTGTGAAATCTTATCACCCATCTAGACGTTTGCCGAGACTCCCTTCTGACCAGTGAGCCAATTTCCATTCACGCATTTCTCACCAGGTAACTGAGCCCTAAAAAAAACTTGGCAAGCTGGAGATTTGGCTACCCACTGGAGTAAATGTTTTGGGATCTCTTCAACCAAAAATGACATCCCCAAGATAAAATGGTAAGCCCCATGAGAAATACAATCTCTCTCTCTCTCTGTAACGACCCGCTCCCGCCTTGTACAATACTGTCCGCTTTTGTCGCCCAAACCCCATGGACTTCCCAATAGGTCACCCATCCTTAAATTGCTCCAGGGTGAGCACGCTTAACTGTGAAGTTTCATTTGGCGTTGGCATCATCACGGCTTTAAAAGGCCTGTACAAGGAAGGTTCATAATCTTATAAATACTACCGAACTTACATCCACCAAGCGATGTAGGACCATTGACCACCTATCCGGACGTCCCACTGAGATACCATCTCCTGAACGCCGGCCTCACAGCTGGCACCACGGCCTAGCTGGGGTGTCACACTCTCTCTCTCTCTCAAATAGTTCATAGTTAGGTAACATGGGGGGAGTACCCTGCACCATGAAATTCCCCTTTCCTTTTCTTCTAGTAAGTGTGGAAATTAAGGACAAGAGAAGGTGACACATACCAACTACGTGTTCCAACCAAAATGTGGGTGATCAATATTTCTCCTTATCTTCTACTACACGGAAGCTTACCCAATTTAAAGGGTTTAATCAAATTTCGAACAAGAATATTTACAAAAAAAAATAATAGGACTAAACGTCTACGTGATGATGTCCTAAAACTACGTGTATGATACACAACATTTACGAAAAATTTCTAAGGATAAAAGTCTTACGTAACCGTTCAATTTGTTAAAAGTATTACGAATAGCTTACAAAATTATGTTCAAGATTTAGTTGGCCCCCAATTAAAGAGTAACATGTGGAATTAATCTAATGGTATTAGAAAAATGGTTGTTTCGAATAGGGACAGAATTATATCGTTTTGTCGCGCATTAGTGGGTTTTCGGCCATGATCACTCTTGGCCCATCTATGTTGGGCCCAAGTTGGGCTAGGCCCAATAACGATTCTACTGACACTTGGCGAAGGGGCTCGACAAGGCCACATAGCGTGCCTCAGTCAAGTGCTGAGAGCATGACATGTTAGGTTTGGCCGAACCTTCACTTGGTTAACGTTCGATCGTCGTCAGGCTTGATCTCTTTAAGTTGCAACCTCCGGTTGTGCTGTCGAGAGCTTTATGCTCGAAACGACCATGTGGAGACGTACTCTCCATGTTGTAGACAGTTGCCCGGTAGGACGTTAGGGAGGTAGTTACAGGACATGCAAACGTGTCCGTCCAATCCGCACAGACAACATTGGTTTTCGGACTAGCTACGACACAACATTCTTGGCCGAAGTCTCAGGCAGACTGTTGGATTCCCTCTCTATAAATACCCCAAGGACACTCCAACTTTAAGTACGTGCACATATATACACTCTCACATAATTTCAAGTTGTTTTTGTTCTCTTTCAGAAACTAACTTGATCGTCAGAATACTAGTCGAAAATTCAACCCCGATTGGCACTAACCTAGTGTTTGGAGTTATTGTGCAGCTTATCAAAAGGGTCACATAATTCAAGTGAGAAGGTCCAACCCATGAATTCCAGACTCCACAAAGCACTATATCAACATGCCCTATTAACATCGTTCTTAGTCATAAGTTAAGTTATAGTGTTAGACTAATGGTAAAGAGATCGGGAATATTACTTTTCTCATTGTATCATATATTTATATTTAGCGAGAATTCATATCCGGCAAATATCTAATCCTGATCACAAAAGTTCTAACTGAATGCATGATATATGATCCACAAGAAATTATAATTTAATTTGTTTTTTGAATCTAAACAACGAACGAATGGGAGTTATAAGTGATGGTGTCAAAATCCGAATGAACACCTCCAAAGCTCCTCCTAGGGTTCATGCATACAAGTCCAGAGATCGAAGAGTTATTTTCGGCTAAAGATCCTACGACGATCAAGTTAGATCTCGAGTATATGAGAGTGTGTAAATAAGTGCTTAATTCCTTGCGTAGGGTGGATGATGGAGGATATTATATTTTTTGAATATGAACAAAGAATGAGGTGGAGTTATAAGTGATGGTGTCAAAATCTGAACAAACACCTCCAAAGCTTCTCCAAGGGTTCATGCACACAAGTTTAGAGGTCGAAGAGTTTTTTTCGACCAAGGACCCTATGACAATTAAGTTAGATCTCGAGTATATGAGAGTATGTGTAAGTAAGTGCTTAGCTAATAGTTTGAGAATGCACATTTGCTCTACTGGCCCCTTTTATAGGGTGGATGATGGAGGATATTATGAGACCTGATGGCCGCCAATCCTGCCCCTTATTCCTTTTTTGGGAGAAGCAGTTTATTGAGAGCTCTATTTCTGAGATTTGAAACGCTTTCGGACTTAATTCGAGGGATCTTACAGAGCGGCTCCCGTGAATGATTTTTTTTTTTGCCGAATGACCTATGGTTCAAGTGACTGAATGCCGACTGACAATTTGAAATATATTACCAAATGCCTAAGTTTGAGTGATCACGTGCTGAGCTAATCCGAATTTATCAATATGTAATAAAAATTAGTACAAGTGTAGTTAGGAAAATGGCTCTTTCATTATTGTTCAATCATTCACAAAATGGGACTAAAAAACATATGAACGAAAAATGGCACATGGAGGGCCATTCATGGATGCCAGCACATTTGTACTGTCTAGTTGCAAACAAAGACAAAAGGACTAGAAATCAATTTATATTTTCAGAAAGAATGAAAACATTAATTGGAAAATAAAATGAGTTATCTTCCCATCATTTTCCTATTTATTCTAGACTTCTGTTTTTGTATAAACAAATACATTTAGTGCTGCAAATTCAGGCAATTGGATGCATGACATTACAAAATAATGGCAAAAAATTCCTGGAATTTTGGAGTTGCATGTGAATGTTTTTGGACACTAAAACAATTAAGACACGGATCTAATTTACCAAACCAAGAGAACACTAGCTCTTTCTTAGCATCGCTACGTGGAGCTCAACGTTACTTCTTATTCACCACACATTCGTACGTGACTCGTACGTTCGTCTTTAGCCCCAAATGAAAGTGTGATGGAGAGGAGTCTCAGAGCGCCATGTGGGAGTTTTTCAGGATTGGCCAATAATTTTTCTAAAAAATAGACCGTGACACCCTAGTTGAGTTGTGATGTGACTGGTGCTAATTGTGAGACCAAACGTCCGGGAGAATCTCGATAAACGTGTAGATGAGTAGTAAAAGATTTCACATTGCTTAGTATATGTAAAAATTCAGTGTTATATATAAAAGATTATGACCATACATTGTACGTACGAGATATTTTAAAGCTGTAAGTATACCAAAGCCCAATAGAATGTCATATTTAAACGTGTTCTTCGTGTAACAATGTAGAGATAGATGATCTACCGGGAAGTCCATGAAGTTGGACAGCTAAAGCGAATTATATTATACAAGACAAAAGCAAATGATTACAGGGACAGATAAATATACGAGGAAAATAAATGTCAAACAATGGGAAAATAAAGAGTAGTATTTGGTGATATTAAACAATATGTTGAAACTAGCTGTAAAATTGCTAATTTATAAGTAAAAGGGGTGACCGGGTGAGGTCAGCTTTTGCTCACTTGATGGAAATGAAAAAATATGGACTTTAGTCATAATAATCTGTTAATTATTTGATCGTAACCTCCAAGGATTAGCCATGTGACAAAAACTTAAAATTTAAGGATTTATTTTCTTTTAGGTTTTCGATTTAAAACCTCTTAGTATTCTTATAGAGCAGACCTCCTAGAAATTTATCACGACCTTAATTTGGCCTTTCTTAGTGGACAGTAAGATCTCCTAGGATTAATCAAACTGACGAACACACTTAATTTTTTACAAAATTATCCTTATTTGGCTTTTAATCGCCCCCCTCTGGCCCCTATAAAGAAAATCACACTACTACACCAAAATTAAGGGTTTTACAAACACCCGGAAATAGGAGTTTTACGAACACACAAACTCAACACTCAAATGCGATGACAAAATTATATAAAATGTAAATACTTGACCCCATTGCTCATAAATCATAGATCCGCCCGTCTTCATGTTAGTTATTTGCATTCCCCCCTACACAAGTAGTGCAAATAGGAACAAGAAGTTGAGAAACCATTGAAGCAAAGTATCTGTTTTTATGTCTTTTTGGTACAGAAGGATGGAGGAGGAAACGACCGGCTATAACATCTTCCTGGCCATGACCATTGAGACTCAGATCCACGGCACCAATCGCCCGTAAAATTCTACCACTCCACCGAAGACTAGGGGCTCACAGCCGCCGGACGAGCAAGGTTACAAGGCATGAACCACACGCCTAAACTTGCAACTAGTTGAACCCAAACTTTGTCGGAGTGAGTTGTTTACCACTAGACTACCACCGGATTGTTTAACACAAATTCACTTCCTGCCAACTTATGTAAATTATCTTCCCCGAAGGATATCTGAGAAGGAAAAATCATGGAAGGGAGGCCCTGCACCAAAATACAATGAAAAGAATTTATCCCTATGCTACTCCAAAAACCATCAAAATCAAGATTCTGTGATCATTAAGAAAACTTGGCAACATTCTTCACTCCCATACTCCAAACTACTTGTGCATGTTAGATGTTGCATTTAAGAGACATTTAGGGTAGAAGATTATTGATATCGGAGGACAAGATTTTGAGCCAGCTAAGACTGCATGTCACAACTTACCTTCCTGTTCACCGAGGATGTAAAATGGAATATCAGCAATCATTTTTGTGGCACCTTCGTTCCAATTGACTGTGCCTGGGTTCTGCATGTATCCGGGTGAAGGTCGTGATGGACCCAAGACAGACAAGCATATTGCGGGTTCATTCATCAAACCCAAATAATCTCGAGCACGTCTCCAGACCCTTGCATCTGATATTCGAGAACGTGCCACCTGCTATGCAACTTCAAATTAAATTATCCTGTCTCAACTTTGTATTGAAATGTTTAACATATGAAATTCACAGATCAAAGTGGAGCATGATTTCTTGAGCCCTAGTCCACCACTGAAGGTGGAGTTGATCTTTCTCTCTCCCCCATTTATTCGGGTAGACAACCTGCATGGTTCTCTTTTCCCCCTCTATTCGGGTAGACAACCTACCAAACCATGCAACATTCTTTTGTTCCTTTGTTTGCAATCATCTTCTCTTTTTTTCTTTTTTGATGAGCAGTTTGCAATCATCATTTTGATTTACTCATCATTAATTGTCTGGTTTGTGAGAAAAACCATTATCAACACTTTTTTTGGTCAAATGATTTAAGTAAAATGACAAGACTAACCTTGGCCAAGGATACCCGAGCCCTTGGAAGTAAATCACGGTGATGCGTGGCAAGCTTTGCTATAGCCGTCACAACAAAACAAAGAAGTCTTGACTGCGATGATTTTCTTGATGTTGAACTGCCAGAGCCAAGGCTTGACTCCATTAGACCCAAACGACTGCCCGAACAAATGGCAGACAGAGAAGACATAAGTTGGCATGCCACAGAAAACACCATGAAGAAAATCCCTGAAAATGAAAAAAGCTATAGGGAAAAAAATGTACCTGGAGGAGAGGTTTTCATACAAAAGTAATTCCAAACTCTCAAAAAGTTCACGAGCTGCATCTTTGTGAGATTCACCACCTCCTCCATGCTCCCCAATGGCCCAACACAATTGTAAGGCCAATTCTGCCTATGATGAGAAGAAAGTTAATGTTCATTGACTCTGGCATCTACAAAACAAGGGAGTAACCATTTCTTTCTTCCTACTTTTGTTTTCTGGATAAAATAAACCCTACTGACCTTTGCAGGGCTGTCATAAGCTTCTCCAAGTCTGTCTATTATAGGTTTCTGCAAAGGGTTTAAAACGGAAATCTTCAAATTGCTGAATGAAATAATAGATCATAATTTTCCAATCTGGAATTCCAAGAAAAGCTTTTCAAGTTGCAAACATATTGCACAATCACTAGGTAGGGATACAAGTATTCCACAATACACAGACAAAGAAGCAAACACGGGGGAAGAAAGAAAGTATATACAAGTTTTGGTGACCAAATCATAGATGAAGACCTTATAGTACTACTACAAGATCATTGTCAACCTTCATTTCAAGGAATTGACTTCACTTTTGAGATCAAGTCACGAATTAATGCCATCAGGCCCATCACTAAAGTGGAAATAGCTCAAATGTGAGCCCTAGAACACTAACACTAGCACAATTAAGAGCGGCCTAAGTAGGCTATAGTGGCAGTTTCTGCCTCTTCAGGCCTCCATAACAGCAGCACGAAAAAGAGCTCTGATTATTGTTACCTAGAAGCAATATTCTCATGTTTATTGAACCAAACACGAGTCATGCAGGATGTCTCTTTGCCCAGGCAGGAATAAAGACTGCTCAATTGTATGCTTCCAAAAAACATGCTAGTGTCAACGTGACACACGACAGAAACCAAAGAAGAGGAACTTCTTGACTGAGTCATTAGTCTACTCAACTGCAGCAACTTCAAGTAGGGATCCACCAAAGACCATGTCAAGGTTTGCTTTCAACCCAATCTAACATAGCCTGCAAGGCTGCAAACCTTAAAAGCCTTACAAGATTACCAACCCACTCGATTGTGTTCTATATATGTTTACATCTAACCTCACTATACTTGGTACTTGGTATCTTTGCACCTTCTTCTCCTAATAGCAATAATATTGAGTTAATTAGTTGTCTCAGGCACAAATCACAAATTCCATTTGATAACATCCGCTTTCTATAGTGTAACTGAAAAGAAGATTCAACATGAGGTCTAATTAACTTTGGTTATACTATTCTAATACAAATGCATTGGCTTCTGATGCAATATGGCTCTTGTTTTTAGGGATTCTCACACAGAACTAGTTAGTGAACAAATATTTTTTTCTACAAAAACCGGTGTGTATTATAAAAACAGACTTAAGCAAACAACATTCTAATAACATGAACAGATAAAATTATAAAATTTTTGCTGTTTGAAGCAAAACCAGCAATCCAAGAAAAAAAAGTTCACAAGCAAGAGAGTGGAAGTACAGGGATTTAAGTACCAAAAGCCTTATTTGCATTCTCGCTTAGTATTTCCGCACCTAGAATACAAATTTGAACAATGATTCTAAGGCCAATCATCAATAAAGCTCCAGCATAACTGGCTTGCAACTAAAAAGTTGCAGGTCTGATGTGGTCAGAAGAATACCTTGAGAAGTGCTACAAAATCAGGGGATCGATGGAATGCCGCAAGCATGAATTCTAGGAGCCTCTTTTGAACCTAGAACGATAAATCGTGATAAATTGTAAATCTTTCAAGCACAAATCTAAATTCAAACCTCTAAACATCCATCTGCAGAATTATAGACAGTGAAATGCTACACAAGTTATATATGTGATTTAGTACCAATAGATAACGAAGCAGCAAAGAATAGGTTGACAAGCACGAAGATAAAAATAAAAATTGTAAACAAAAAGAGAGAGAGATGGTTAGGGAGAATGCGCCAGAGGAGAAAAAGAGGTATGAAAAGTTTCAACAATTTCAAACGATGCAAATATCTAGTGATGCTTGTTACCAAACTCTTCTAGTCTTGACAAACAAAATTAAAAAATTACACTTAAGATGGAGTCCTAAGTATTTAAATCTCCAAATAACTGAAAGTCTCGGTAGCTGCCTCCTCAATCTCCATCAACTCTACCCAGCTGAATACATCTTCCTGAGTGCAGATAATACTCCAATTTATTCTGGATCAAAGCACCAAAATGGACCCGTGTTATATCAGTCAAAGTGATCCTCAATGCAAGCCAGTCAGTCAAAGGAAGTATAGGATGATGTTGCCACTATTGCATCGTAAGATATTGGATCTACCCATTGGCCTTCTCTACCTTGGAAGAGAATCGGAGGGGGACACTTGTGAAAAAAGTACAGTGGGAACATCCTCCTCAAAACTCCGTGTATATGGATAATCTACCCAAAATACTGAAAAGAGTTACTCTCAGTCTGAGGTACCTCTTCACGTTACTTTTTTCTCACTCTTAATTGATACTTCTGGTGTTTCTGAAGATACACTCCACAGATTGTGATTTAACCCTACTTAACCAAAACCACACATATAAAGGCTAACAGATAAACATAGTAGTTATACTCAAAATAGAGTCCTAGACAAAAACAAGAACTCAATCTTCTTGTTGCTTCCTTCTCCATATACATGAAGTCCTAGACCAATCTAAATTGGACAATAGCTCAAACATTTGGTTGTTGCTTCCTTCTCCACATGCATCGACAAGTCAGTCAAATTCCTTGAGCTCGATTAAGAGTGATTGTTGTCAAGCACACTACGTGCACGTAGTACAGGTGTTGTTAAGCCTAAAATGTTCAGTGCAATATCATCTAATGCTGCCTCAAGCAGTGCAAGTGCAGGAGTTAACTAGTCTGGATCAACAAATGCAGCCTCATCTAGTGATGCATCAACCAGTGCAGCTTTATCTAGTGATGGTGCAGCTCAACATGGGTTAATCAGTGAGGGTGATATCCAGCACCAGAAGCCTGGGGATCAATCTAAGTTAGTTAGGATTAGTTAGGCAGTTGGTTGTGAGCTGGTACAGGTGGAGTTTTATTTTAGACATATGATGTAATTCAAGTAGCTCTAAATAGGAGACTACTGCATTGTATTCGATGATGATTTTCTCTCTGTGATTCTTGTTCTCTCTTCTTCTTCACACTGTCAAATATACCAGTGTAGTTTTTGTCTTCAAGAAACATTTTCTTCTTGATCTTCTACAGATGTTTTCTGAGACTGAGATTGGTAATCAGCAAAGTTCACAATTGTGATGTTTGTAGGACTCTAAGTAAAGGATAAACGAAATTAATATGATAAGACAAAACCAGTACACAACTTTATCAAATGGAACGACGGAGTAGGAAAACGCATGGTTTTCAGTAACCAAACCAAAGCTAACCACACTAAGCCTCTATCAATTGGTTGTCTCTAATAAATGAAAAACAATGTTTGGCAATGCAACTGCATTTCCATGATAAAAGAATTATGTAATCGGGATAAAACATATGAAATGTACACTAGTAGTAGTGATATGATTCTTTGCACGTTTCTTAATAATGGCGAGTAACATTTACAGGCAAAGATGTAGATGAGTTGCATAACAATTACAGATGACAGTGAACCTTGCCGTGACAGATGTACACTTGATCTGCTTTATAAGGCTCACATAAATAATTCAAAATGCTTTAAATTCCATTTAGTGTTAGTGTATATAGCTGCACATCTCACTGTGTTATCCAATATACGTCTCAGACAAATATGAAGTGAAAACTCGAATAATCTGAAACTCACTCCTAGCAAAAGGTACTTACCTCATAAGAGAAAATTTTGTCTGGAAATAGAGTGGAAATTCTAGCCATAAGTAGGGGAATCAATGCACATATTAAAGCTGCAATAGAAAGGAAATTTCAAAATTGTCGTCCAGAGTCCAAGGCGTTTCATTACTACTAGAGGATATATGTTGGTTGCAAAAGGAAAGCTTCATTACAGTTAAAGCACCGATGACCATAGCATCAAAAGTTAAATATTAGACTGGTACAGACGTACAGTTATTGACATCACGCACTGCTATGGCAAAATACGCATCAAGAAGTCTGGGAGTCATCTTGAGTATTTGCTTCAGCCTATCAGACTGCGGGGTGTTAACAGCGACCTGCAGAGCTGCAGCCATCCCAGGAGAAGTCCCATGGCGCTCCTGAAATATCAATTGGATTATTAAGAATCGAGTTTATGAACAGACGAGACTTGATTGAGACAACCAAGAGCAAAAAGTTAATATTCAGTTAAAAGCTCCAACAATTCAAGTCGCTTAATACGTTTCAAGATATTGACCTACTTATTCCATTATATGTTTAATCAACGCAATGTTTTTTACAGTGAGACAAGAGAAAAGCTTCAAGATTAGCTCAATTTGCTTTATTGGGAGGACATAGCTTGACATATTTCCATGCTTTGAAAGTCCACAATAAGAAAGCTCCGAGATTAGCTCAATTTGTTTTATTGGGAGGACATAGCTAGACATATTTCCATGCTTTGAAAGTCCGTATTAGGGGGCCATATCATTGAGTCTCACTTTGTATGACCGTTGTACTATTCTAATTGAGAGGGTAGAAATGCACATGGACTGAAGCAGTATACGCGTTTTGGAAAAAGGTTTGGTTTTCTCAAATAGTCTGGAATATCTCCAAAACAGATTCATTAGGATTTTCAGGTATGATTTCTTTCATTTATAAAACCTCCACCCATTCTCTAACTTTATGTTTTTCGATTCTATGCCAATAGCAATATTATAAAGGCCCTAAGCTAATAAGGAATAGGCATACAGCAAGGCCATCATTCTCATCCTTAAGGAGCTCAAGAAACAATGGATCAGCTACAGCCATATTATCGCTATCTTCAGATTCAAAGTCTGGTCCTTCATCCCCAATGGTTGATCCAGTATATGCTTCATCCATGAGAGCAAGCAGCATCTGCATCCATGGACAAGTATTGTCAATGTAATACAAATGCCAACTTTTTTCATAATGTTCTACAGTACCAAAAATAACCTCGGGAGCTGCACTCTTCTGGAGTGAAGCTATGCTGCTGCCAATCAGTGATCCTGAGCTTCGTTCAACCTTTTCCAATGCAACTACCAATACTGGTGTAAAGAGCACAAAGGCCAATCAGTTTATCATTATTCTCTTGACGCCAGGCCATCTGCGAAGAATGCATATTCCTATCATAAAAAACTAACTGCTGGAAGCTGATCAAGCCACGTCAAAGTAATTTCAAGCAGTACATTGCACAGCATAACGAACTATACTTCAGTGCTAGAGAACCCAACTATATCCACAATTATAGCTCGCAAAAGTGAAAAGTCCTTTTTTTTTTTTGACCATAAGAAAATCAACGAATTAAAATCTGAGTTCATGCATAAGGTTTGTGTTAATTCTTCTAATTGAGTACAGACCCGTTTGACAAGATCAGGAGATAAAAGTAGAATTCGTAAGTAATATGGGCAGGCTGATAGAGTATGCAAAGCTCCAATTGGTGGAAAGAGTAAAGTGATGATAACCATCAAAGAAAGACAAGATGAAACAGCAGAATGTAGACAAACTCACTTGGTAAGTCAATGAGAGATGGGAATAGCGGAAGAAATGAAGAAGGCGACATCAAGGATGGGAACACTCTCAGGAATGATTTTTCTAATCTGCATTAGAAAAGGGAAAGAAAGATATGTACAAAATTCAGTAAAGCCCTTCACAGCTGATTGAGTCCAAACCGAAGTATATTAAAACAATATTGTAGTTTCTCCTTTCTACACTTTTGTAAGACTCTACATTCAAACGACTTTAGTAGTCAAAATTTCAATTCACTTCCTTTTTTTTTCAAACAACAATATTCTGAAACATTTTCCCCCTGCACAAGGAAGAAATATAAATGGAACAAGGATGAAGAATTCTATATCGGTTATACCACCGCGTATCAGCTAATATCGGAGGCAACGCCTGATACGATTTGAGGTCTAAAATTCTGTTACATAATAGCCGATATTTAGAACCCTAGCTTGTGCTTAAAGGAATTACTATCGGGAGTCAGGGACAAAGCACTCTTATGCTGTGCTGTCTTGTCAAGTGCTAGTAAACAAATCTAATAAAAAATTTGAAGAAATCCAATCAAGGGTTCACTTATACAAATCCACTTTGAACCACGTCCACAACTTCACATGCAAAAACAAATCTACCAACACATAACAAAACACACCTCAACGAACTCAACTACTGCTCAACCTAAAGAAAATAAGAGTCATTCGTGAAAATAAGACAATTTGATGAGGTCTAAACATCACCATTGCTCCCCACCACCTATGTAGCGAGGATACCGACACGGATATTAACACGACAAAATACACGACAATTCTAAGAAATTGGAGGCATAGACATGGCAGGAGACATGCCTTTTTCCAAATTATTTTTTCAGAATTATAAATACATACATTGTAACCACCAAATCTTTTTGTTTGGGCTTTTATGAAACGCAATATCGAATCGATGGGATCTGTTGACACGCATAACCAATTATAAAACACTTTTATCCCAATACTTCTTAAACTATAAATCTCTACCCTGAAAAACCTATTATGTTTACAAAAGCCGCAATGGGTCTCCCCAAGTATCCCCGTCATGTCCTCCCTTAAGAAAATAATAAAATCTAATGAACAAGCCACGTGGCGTGTCTGCGCATGTTCCCGTGTGCCCCCGTGTTCCCGAGTTTCCGACATGGATACGGAAACCTCTAGGAGTGTCCGTGCTTCATAGCCCACCACCATCTATACAAGAGCTTCCCCCAACAATCTTCTCCAAGATGAAGCTCAAGGTTCCCCTACCAACAAGAAGAAGAGGAAGAAAAGGCTTTTTGAGGAACTCGATTCAATATCATCGAGAAGAGAAGGAAAGGAGGTGTCTATCATGTTGCTCCACGTCTTCTCTGCAATAGGACTACTAAGGAACTCCCAACAAACCTGACAAGAGGTTGCCTCAATTATTATCAAACACACACACACCCTCACCCCAATCGATTTGACAATGAGAGAGAACTTTCCGATTTATTCTCTCCAATTACATGTAGAGAGTTCATATCAAAACTTTGTAGACATGGCCTACCATAATAGTGGATCCAGCTCTCAAGCCTTTTAATTCAACTTGTGTTTGTATGGAAGAACAATAACAGACGTGTTGATTCTCCTTGCAAAACCACCCAATTTAAGAGAAGGATTGATACAGTGATTAAAGCTTAATATCATAGATATCATTGGGTTACTCTACGATCTACTTGTGGTAACTATCAACTGCAAGAAAAGGACAATAAGAATGACATGAAGAACTTACTTCTCTCCATTCCAAGCAATGAGCTTAAGCATTAACGGGAAAAACTGCAAATGCAGGACTTAAATTAGAGGAGGATAAGTAGCTAAAAGTTTTGACATCCATGTTCTGGCCAAAAGCTTAATATGATCATCGAAAATATGGAAATGAACTTATGAAAAAAAAGTAGAAACAGATAAAAGAACATTAGTAGCTCATGGTGTTGCCAAACTAGGACAAGAGGACCAAAATACAGACTGATTCAGGTAAAAGGTACTCCCAAGACAAAAAAAAAGGCCAAACAGCAATTTTTTGATCAGTAATTAATGAGGTACGCAAAAGATTATTACAATATTGTCTTCTCTCTAACTGTTATCCATTCAGAACACCTAAATCAGTCATCACTCATCAGGCCGCTGCAAGCCCAATTCACCAAACAGAAGTATAACTCAAGTTGACAGCCATGGCCAGACTCCCATAACTGTCAATGATTCCCCTTCACTTGCCTCAGCAGGGATTAGAACATTAAAAATTTACAAGACATAAGAAATTACCACTATTGCACTACTTACAAAAAGTGCAGGAAATAAATCCAAGAGTTTCAAATAAACAAATATATCCAACAGTTGCACCAGAACATAACTTATAAAGTAAACAAAACTTCTCCAAAGCAGGATTCCAAACTTGACATCAAGATTTCACGTCTTCAACATACACTCTTTTTTCATTTTATGTAAGAAACAACGATGCATATGAGAAATCATACCTGAGGGAGTAGTGTAGAGAAAGAAGTGAGAAGTTTTCTCTCGTTCAAATTCAGGAACTCAAGCGTCGCCTCCGCAAAAACTGTGTCTGCAAATTCCCTGTATTCAAACATTGCAAATAGATTGGCATGTGGTACTGAAAGGCCAATTTACAATGATAAATTAAATCATAACTTAATAAATTGGTATCAAGCAAAAGAGCAAAGGGGTGCCCTATGATGAAAGTCTAGGAAGCACATATACGGATATGGGATTGAATATGACACGATACGGATACGGCGATACCTAAAATAAGATACAGATACATCGGAATACAGCTGTAAAAATTAGTTTCCGTATAATTATCGGTTATGTACTATGCATAAAAAGGATCCCAAAAAAATAGAAAAGTAATTGAATTACTAATACCATTATACCAAGCATTTAGAACACTCAATTTTCAAGTGTCATTCAGAGTAGAAACAAGCAACCAAAAAGTACAACAAAGCATTCAATACATACCAAAAGTCTAAACCAAGAAGTGATAATTCCTACTAATTTTTACTCATATCAACTTCAATATTCAATTGCATCTCCTTCGCCTTCATCGGTGAATGTCACGGCTTCCATATCAAGTTCATCAAGGAAAAGACTAGAAGTATTCACCACCCTCAAGTGAATCATATGCATCTCCCCGCCGTATCCCAAAGGTATTCAGCTGTATCCTAGAAGTATACTCTGTGTATCCGAAATTAAAATGATTCAATTTCAGTGTTTGATACTTTTTTGGCATATCCCATGCACATTGGGGCGTATCGGTATCTAAGGAATATCTAATACTCGTACATGACCAATTTTGGAGTATCCCTGCTTCACAGATGAAAGTTCTCTAAAATGATTGAAGGGGTCACGCGATAACAATACCGCAAAGCTTTTCTTTATCGTTTTTCTGATACAATATTACTTGTCCATCAGTCCATGAAAGGCACGTCACACTGAGAATAGTGACAAGAAGATCCAAAAAGAGATGTCATTCACTTCTTTCTGATGTCCCCTGTGAAATATCCCACCCGCTTGATGTGGGAAGGCCATAAATATAGACATGTCACTAGTGGTAACACGTAGTAGCATTCTGAAACAATGCTAAATTTTGACAAAACGCAACTTAGCAGAGCATCAAAGGTGTTCCAGTATTCTTTAAGCAGTAAACATCATTTCCACAGCATAACTTCGGAAACCCAGAAACGTAATTACCAGTGCCAACCTTGGAAAATGAACAAGAGAAGTGAAAAAGAATTTGTCAAAGGAAGATCCGTTCAGGTTCATCTAAGTACCACAAACACCTCAACTTCAACTGACGTGCTTTGTAAAATGCATGTATGCAAAAACATATTTAACCTTATAAGAAGCTGACGTCAGCCACCACCATGCAAACACACTGCACACACTAAAAAGAAGGTAATGAGTATTTCCATAGTTTGCTATGGAAATCACGTCGATTTTTTCCCAAACACACCAGATAAGGAAGAAAAGGATAACATCTTTCGTGCATGTCTTCCAGTAATCATTTCTCTCCTTAAGTTACTCGAGTATGGGGACTGCATGCATGACCTGCAACTTTCTCCTTGGACTCCCTACATAACTAAACGAGAAAACTACTAATTCTTCACTCTCTCCAAAAGTAAATTCTATGCTCTTGTGCTCTTGAGACTTAGATAAGCACAAAAGGGAAACTTATTTTCAAACGCAATTTCATATGATACGTCAAAACAAACATAGACAATAATTGACAGATGAAATCATACTTTCCCCAGAGATACATGATTAGAGAAGACAACTAGAAGCTAAACAACGTTATACCTGCTCAAGCATGAACGAAAGAAGGTCCTCAAACTAGGATCAGCATCATGCAAAACCACCTCTCCAAAATCAAGGAAAAACTGAAGTATAGCCTGAGTAAAACAGTAGAAGAAAAGGAAATGGCTACATTAGAATACATAGGAACTAACAGATAAAAGGAAAAATCAAGCACCGCCAAAACTCCAATATTCCATATAAATAATAACTACTTAAGCAATGTCTACAGATAAAGCACGTAAGAGCAATTTGATAACTTGAAATGCCAATGAGGCTCTGGTGGTTTTTGCATTTTTTGTATTTTTTAGTGGTGGTATTACAAAAAGCAGAAAAATATATAACAAAAAACACATTTCATATCACATGGGTATAAAACGACTTGCGGAGAAAACTTCTGGAATTCCTCTTCCAAAGGACCAAAACATAGAGAGAATTTGACCATGTAGCGAGTCTTTCTACCAAACACCGAGACAACAAGAGCAAAAATTGAAAAAGACCCAATGACCACGAAAAAATGCAACTGATTTTCTTATGCTTGTCGATTTGTTAAAATGCCTTGGTCAGCTTCCCTGAAATGCAAATTGAGACAAGTTTTCTTCCCAAGTTTTCTTCTTTTCCATATCAATTACTATTACTTATTAGAACTTCTTAAGTTCACTTTTTCCTTTTGTAAACTTCAGCTGAGGTCTCAGCCTTACACCAAAAATGAGAGGAATACTCGAAGTTTCTACAGTAAAAAGCTTTACACGAAAGATACTTCCCCAGTACGTCGAAACAAACTTAGGCACCGAGTGTTCATTAGAGGTACTGACAAGGAACACTAAAAAAACTACGAGTACCAGCAAAAGAAGGCCATTAGAGGTTCGAGACTGAGATATTGAAGCAACTGAGCGTTGGAAAATCTTGTTAAGCTGAGGATAAACCCTAGCTATCAAATCTTCAGACTTCTCAGCTTTGCACAGTTCGTGAAGCTTCTTCACCTGACCATATAAAAGAACATGAACAAAATTTGTCAATAAACTAACGAACACATACAAGTTTAAAGACATGATAAGAGAGAGAAAGATGGAGAGGGAACCAAACCGAATTCAGCAGTGACGGATCGGAAGCAGGATCGCTGGAGAAATTGGAATCTCTGGCACTAGAAGATAGAGTCCTGAGGTGAAAATCCCACTCTTTGTCTCGATCAACCATTTCGAAACCGAATCGAAATGGCTTATCTTATTCTCTACCGATGGAAACAGCAGTTTGTAGCAACTGTAACCGTGTGTGTGTGTGTGTGTGTGTGTGTGAGAGAGAGAGAGAGAGATGCTGTCGAAGTTGCAGATCGAACGAGCAACGGTGACGAGAACACTCGTTACATGTGGCTAATGGGCTGGGCCTACGCTGTATCTTCAAGCGTTGATATGAATTTGTGTGCCTTCGCGAGGAATAGCTGTTACATGGGCTGATGGGCTGGGCCCCCGCGCTCCCCCACCCTCCAAAAGTACCGAACTGTCATTCCTTCGTCTCCCATATGACCACCCAACCCATCATCCAATTTCGTTCAATCCCCAAACGCCGACTATGGAAAACTCCGTCTACATCATCACTCGTCGTAAGTACGGCTACTTCTTTAAATTCCGGAACCCCTTCATTTGCAGTTGTTCTCTACCGGCCTTAGTTTTCAGTAGCAGTTTTCCTTCATGACCCTAGTTGTAGTATCAACCAACTGAGCATTATTTGCATATCGATATTTTGAAAACAATTTTTGGTGGATTGTTGATTCTCAAATGATTATTTACTTGCTGATCCAGAATTTCTCGTCTTCCCAGTCTTAGTAGTTTAAGCCCCTATTTGGCCTCTGGTTTTTATTTATTCATAATTTTTGTCTTTATTCATTTTTTTTTTGCATTTGTTGTTTAAATCTTAATATTTTGTAGTTTATTGGTCCTTCTTGATGAAAAGAATCTAATGAGTATAAAATTGTGTCCAAATGGTAAAAAAAAGTCACTAAAGACGACGAATAAGTACAAAAAACTCTGTTTTTTATTTATTTTTGTCTTTTCTGAACTTTTTTCAAATGTAGCCGATGATTGATAACTTTTCTGAAAGCTCTTGTCGAGATGAACCAATAAATCAAAAAAAATTGATGAAAAACAAAAAATTGCAAAAAAATTTCAATAAATAAACACATAAAAACCACAGTCCAAATAGGGCCTAAACCATGTAGAATTTTTTCGTATTCCACTTTGTTGGGGTTTCAAGTTTTGATTTTTTTTTTTCTTGACTATGATTTATTGTTTTTGGAAGCCAGGAATATAATTTGTGCCAGCGTAATCAGCGCCTATTGCACTGACATCATTGTAATCTTACTGCTACTAGACTGTATTGAACAGGTGAAAGAAGACTACAGCTTTTACGAAATTAGCGAAGTGCGAAAATAGGAGTTCGATTACTTGGCGCAATGAAGACGAGAACTCATGAAAAAAATATGTATTTAGAACTAGGTTTTTTTATAACATAGTATCATTTAGGACAATTTAGTAATCTTACTGATGTACAATTAATCCACTTTCACCCTACACGTATTCAAATGTGCCCGAACAAAATGGGGGAGCTGTCCGAAACGACGACATTGTTTAGTGTAAAATTAAAAATTCTTAATCGTCGAAATTTGGTTGAAATAGTATTTTGTACATTAAAACGACGAACAACATGGTCCACAAGTCTGTGCCTGAACACACAGTGTGTGCCCAACTCCTAGTTACTTTTTTCGTCCCAATTTTATTTGTCCAATTTTAACTTTTATAACTTTTAAAAAGTTATTTAAATCGAGTAATTTATAATATTTTAAACTATCACAAAGTCTAATATAACGTCTTAATAAGATTTCTATTTCATATAAGAAATTATAAATTATTTTTTAAGAGATTCAAAGTTGACAAATAAATCGAAACGGAAAGAGTGAAAGTAGTTTGGGGAGAGATGGGGCAACAATTAGAAACATATATTCTTCGTGGGCTTATTTGTAAATATAATATCTTCCATAAGTGTGAACTTTTTCCTCGTACTTCTGAACTGAACTTCACTTCACTTCGCATAGTTTGAACAGAAGTCAAACCCTAGATTTCATATAAAACCCAGTCGAATTGATTCCCCAGGTACTCTTCTTCTCCGTTCTCTACTTGGTTTTCTGTTTTTCCGTCAGTTTGGTTGCCCAGAAACCCAATTAACAACAAGGGAAGTGGTAGAAAACCTTTATCGAACGGATCATCCTGTTCTGAGATCAGGTTACGATGATTCATCTGATTGCGATTTCGGTTATTTGATTACAATTTCGTCTTTAGAAAGAGAATCGTTGAAGTACAACCCAAATGGATTCGCGAATTGGGAGGAGCTTAGGAGATAGGATTAGCAATTTACCAGATCACGTACTGTGTTACATTCTTTCGTTCATGCCGACGAAATATGCGGTGTTAACCAGCGTTCTGTCTAAAAGATGGCAGGTCCTTTGGACTCGTGTGAATACCCTTGATTTCGACGATGCTCTAAAGTTTCATGACGACAGTTCAGTTGAACTCGATTTATTGAACTTCAAGGATTTCGTGGATAGGGTTATGTTTCTATCTGATGTATCGTGTTGGGAAATGTTCAGTCTTAGGCTCCAGTCCTACTGTGATCCTGCCCAAATTGAATCGTGGATCGATGCTGCAATTAAGCGCAATGTTCGAAAGATGGAGCTTCACTTTGGAGAATACTACAAAAAGAATCCTTTTTTGTTGCCTAATGCGATTTTCACTAGCGAAACATTGGTGGATCTCACACTCGATGGCCAAGTTGTCCTGAAACTTGATGCTTCGCTTTGGCTTCCCAGTATTAAGATTCTTAACCTAGTGGACCTTCTATATGGCAGCAAAGTTTTGCTTCAGAAGCTCTTCTCGGGATGCCCAATTCTTGAAGACTTACGTATCTACAGGTGTAATTCAGTTAAGGGAATTGAGTTGAACATTTCTGTTCCCACATTGAGACGTCTGATAGTAACCCGTTTCGGAGATAGAGCGCATAGTTTTGCCAAGCTTGTGGTTAATGCTCCGAAACTAGAACACATTCATCTTTCAGATTATGTGACGGATGAGTTCGTCTTGGAGAATCTATCATCCTTGTTCAGGGCATGTATTATTATTGGAGGGTTCTATACAAGGCCTCTCAGATTAAGGCCTAACGGATCGACCAACTATGATGCCCCCATATCTACGCTTCTCATGGGGATTGCAAATGTTAAGTTTCTTGATGTAAGTTGTTTGGGCACGTATGTTATTATTAGAAGAGTATGTTTAGATACATAGTTTAGGAATTTCATTCTCGTGTTTCTACTTTCTAATACCATGCTCAATGCCTTCTCTTTTCTATGACTAGTTTTAAGCCTGAACAATGGTAGCATTACTTGCATATGTACTGCATTGATAACGAGCGTGAAATTCGATGCTTCAGTTTGGCTCCTTGGTCTTAGGATTCTTAACCTAGTGGACGTTGGATATGTCAACAAATACTTGCTTCAGAAGCTCTTCTTTGAATGCCCAATTCTTGAAGAATTGCATATCTACAGGTGTAGTTCGGTTACTGGAATTGAGTTGAATGTTTCTGTTCCCACATTGAGATGTCAGATAGTAACCCATTTCGGAGATAGAGTGCATTGGTTGGCCAAGCTTGTGCTTAATGCTCCGAAACCAAAACACATTCATCTTTCAGATTACGTGACATATGAGTTCTTCTTGGAGAACCTATCGTCCTTGTTGAGGGCATGTATTGTTATTGAGGGTGCTGCTCAAGGACGAGCGGATTGACCAACTATGATGCCCCCATATCTAAACTTCTCATGGGGATTGCAAATGTTAAGTTTCTTTATGTAAATTGTTTCGCACGTATGTTATTATTGGAAGAGTATGTTTAGATAACAGTTAGGAATTTCATTCTCATTTTTCTACTTTCTTGTACCATGCTCGATACCTTCTCTTTTGTATTACTAGTTTTAAGCCTGAACAACGGGAGCATGTGTACTGCTTTGATAACGAGCGTGAAACAGAGTTTGTGACCAGTAATTGAAATGGACTATGGAGGAGTCAATATGTCCTTGGATGGTGCACAGAAAAAATGGGTCTTATATTATACTTCACAAGGATAAGGAAAATTACGAAGTTGCATTTAGTACTTTGCTGTAATATCTAATCCTTATAACATGTGTAACATGTCTTTGGTGCAGTTTTTCATTGGGCGTAGGGATTTTTATCTGCCTACGTTCCCTAATTTGACCCATTTGAGGCTTGGTGGCAGACATGGCGGCTGGAATTTGTACTTGCTAAATGAGTTTCTTGAATCCTCACCTAATCTCCAAGTTCTTACTCTTGAGGCATGTTGAGATTAAATCACAGGGTTTTAGCTTCCAGCAATCTTTATTTTAGCTTATAATTTTTTTTTCCCAACAGGAAAATAGAGTCCTTTCAACTGGACCTTGGACGCCGCCTAGGCATGTACCATGTTGTTTGTTATCGCATTTGAAGGAAATCAGGATCGTGAAATTTAATGGAAAAGGAGATGATCTTGATGTCGCAAAGTACTTGCTAAAAAATGCTCAAGTTCTGAAGCAGATGACAATTGATTGTGAGTACTCAACCAGATCCGACTGTGGTACATTGGCAGAACTTCCAAGGAGTTCGAAAACTTGTCAACTTAATTTCCTTCTATGAAGTGGCAAGTCATTAGTCCTTCTGCCATAGTAGCTAGCATATGCTGTTTATCTGGTTGTTCTGAGCTTCGTGTTGCATATTACTGCTACCTGGGATAGGAAAATAAGGTTGGGTATTCTTGGTACGAGAAGGGATCTGTCTATATCTTTTAATTGGTATGTTAAAAGGTAATTTGTAGTGTGGTATTAAGTTAGAAGAAGACTTCTCTCTTTAATTGCTTTTCTGGAGCTGTGAAAGTCTGATAGTTTTTGGGTTCTACCAAGTTTTTGGCTCAAGCTACCATCTGGCAATCAATAGCTTAGACCAAGTGCAAGTGCAAGTGCAACAAGTTATGTAAAAGAGATATTGTAGCTATTATAGCTAACCAAAGGGCTAAAAAACACCTGCGCAGAATTCTGTATATCCATAGCCAAAGTAGCTACCGTTGCAGTTTATAGTTATTTCTGGTAAAGTACTGTTCATAGACAAATCATGTATGTCCCATCTCTCTTCTATTTCCGCTACAGGACAAAGAAGAAAACAAGGCTTTTTGCATTGCTTTGTGTTTGCAAAGGAAGTGAAAAAATAGTATTTTAAAAGGGTATATGTAAAATAGAGAATACTAGCGTACTACCCGTGCCTACGGCACTCTCTACGAATTTGGTAACAATTCATGGGCAAATTGCGTTGGATCCTGATATTGGTTATAGATGATGTCAACTTTGCAAGAATGGTCCAGTTGTATACGATTGGTTATGATTACTTAGGAAAAAAATCAAATAACTTTAAAGTCAAGAATTACTACAGGATTTTGGAAAAACAGAACCATAGTCACTACTCAGAATAATTCATACACTCAAAATTGCTAGCATATTACCTGTGTATATTGCACTACCAAAAAATTAAAACCACGAATTAGAGTTTAAAGTTTTTCAAATGTGAAAATTACCACTTAAAAGCAATTATAAATGTTTCTCAAATGTCAGAACCACATATCTCATTTCTAGCCAAAAGATTTCAGCACAACCATGGACAATAAAAATAGGGTAAAATATTTTTCTGATAATTACAGATATTTCTCCTATGATTTTTGAAATTATAATTACCTCCCTTATCAGGTACTAGCGTACTACCCGTGCCTACGGCACTCTCTACGAATTTGGTAACAATTCATGGGCAAATTGCGTTGGATCCTGATATTGGTTATAGATGATGTCAACTTTGCAAGAATGGTCCAGTTGTATGCGATTGGTTATGATTACTTAGGAAAAAAATCAAATAACTTTAAAGTCAAGAATTACTACAGGATTTTGGAAAAACAGAACCATAGTCACTACTCAGAATAATTCATACACTCAAAATTGCTAGCATATTACCTGTGTATATTGCACTACCAAAAAATTAAAACCACGAATTAGAGTTTAAAGTTTTTCAAATGTCAAAATTACCACTTAAAAGCAATTATAAATGTTTCTCAAATGTCAGAACCATATATCTCATTTCTAGCCAAAAGATTTCAGCACAACCATGGACAATAAAAATAGGGTAAAATATTTTTCTGATAATTACAGATATTTCTCCTATGGTTTTTGAAATTATAATTACCTCCCTTATCAGGTGTGACAACAGATAGAAATGGTTGAAATTGAAAATTTGACGTTTTTACCCTTCGAAAGCTAGCAATCCAAATGTGTATTTTTTTTTTCTTTTTCATAAGATTATAAGTTTTAATTAAATCACTCAAGTGCAATTGCAGTTCAAAATTAGAATTACACTTCTAATTTCGTTTTAAGTGATTTTTTTTGAAATTTCTTATTTGTTTTACTTTTTATCTGTATTTAGAATAGATGTATACAGAAAGTAAAGCACATTAAAATTTTAAAAATTAACTAAAGATGAAAAAGTACAAAATCACGTATATTTAAATAAAAATGAAAATGTTTTTTCAAAACACAACCAAACTTAGTTTTTAAATTATTCACCGATTTAGGATAAAAACATTATTGAAATAAAAATAATTTTTTTAAAGATGTAGTAGATAAAAATTAAAAAAGTTTTTCTAAATAAAGATTAAAAGGTGTTTGCAAAAATAAGTTAACAAAGTGTTTCTAAAAATTAAACTTAGCCATTGATTAAAGATATTTGTATGAAATTAAGTATCTTAACCTCTCTTTTTTTGCATGTCATAATTTTTATTTAATTGAGTAACTATTAAATTCATAAAATTTTAAACTGAATTATTTTATTTTTTATTCTAAAGTTACGTGATTTATGTAGTTGACGTCTATAACTATGGAAGTGAAGGGTGTACCCTTTTTAAAATTTTAATAAAATTTATGTCAATTTTTTTGAACTAATCATTTTTTTTGACGAATGAATCTAGAAAATAAAAATAAAATTTAACACATTAGTTTCTAAGTTTTTTATTATTTTTCAAGACTAATCAAGTTTTTTAAAAGCAATAATCGTGGTAAAAAAAATTTACTTTTAGGGTAGATTTTTTCATTTCTAATCAAGCTAAAAATAATCGGGTAGATTTTTTGTTCTTTGTTTTTGACAAAAAATCTTCATTGTAATTAAGTCAGTGTAGATTTTTGACGTTCGTGATTAATGTAGATTTTTTCATTTCTAGATCATACATTTTTTTTTATAGATCATAAATTTTTTTATTTTCAAAAAATCTAGATCCTGATATTTTTTTTTCATTTCTAATCTAGCCTAATCTAGACCAAATTTTTTTTTTATAGACCAAGATTTTAGATCATAGATTTTCGAGATCAATTTGGTATGTTGCAATTCAACCCTTCATTAATAGCTCTTATGGTTCCAAGGATGAGAAAGGCTCAAAAGTTTGTTTGTTTTCCAAAAATAAGCTCAAAAGTTTTCCTTTTAAGTGTCATTCCAACTTCCACCCATTATAGCAACATAGTTAAAATCTAAACTAATCTTCTCCGTCGGATCAAATCGATCTCAACCCTTCTTGTGAAAATATGTTTAGTGGGACCCACACCGTCCTGATTTGTAATATAGATTAATGGAGTTTTAAAAGAAATGATGTTTGGCTAAATTAAAATTATGCACTTTTGAGAAGGAAAAATAGTTAAGCTTTGTTACATTTGCTCGAATGGTTTTTCCCTAGAATAGCTAGTTATAAATTTAGGTACATATTTCTGAATAGCGTGTCACGTTTGACTCTTAATATGTTATAAAGCGCGTATTAATATTAACATTTGTTTGTTATTTTGTGGATATTATTTACCGTCCATTATGCAGTGGTTAGTTAGACTTTTTTATCACTATAGATATGGTTGTACGAATTGTCAAGTTCGGGATTTGTTTAATATTTTAAGCCCTAGATACAATATTCGAGTATTATTTTATCTGTATAGAGATAAAATTATCTCACCTCTCACCCTATTAATATCTATCCCCTTCTATAGGTCCTTCAAATCTCTTCATTACAAAGGCGATCCAATATTCGTTGGAGAGAAATTTAAACAAGCGAAATCATTTAAGTTTAAATTTGCATTCGCTTATTAAAAATTTGTTCAATATAAGTTTGTTACGTAAATAAATTTAATTTAAATTTTTTAAAGTCTGTTAAGTTTATAAATTTAGTTTGAACAAATTATTATTTGACTCATTTAGCTTAGAGCAACTCCAACAACACTCACTAAATTAGCTAGCGAAAAGGACAAAAAAAGTGCACTCTTTACTTTGCCTATCTACTTTTTCACTTATCCATTCCAACACTACTCTCTATTATAGCTATTGAAGAAAACTAACTTAACCGACAATGACATGGCATTTTTTTTGCAAGCCTTTGAGTTCGGATAGAAAAGAATCTAACATCCATGTACTAAATACACGAGTAAGAAAAAATACACGAGTAAACATTGGGTAGGAAAACAAAAAAATTTCTCCATTTTTCAATGTCAAAATCTTCCCGACCAACTTGTAACGATTAGAAGTTAAAGAAAAACAGAATAGGCAATGGGCAACTAGACAAACAAAAACCAGCGAGAAACCCCTTTCACAAATCATAGCATGAAAGTACTTCCCCTAATTGTCATCCATCAAACCCACACAAGCTTTCAATACAACACAAAAGGTGCTGAAATAGATTGAAAATATATGCAGAACATTGGCATATGGAGGGCAGCATCAAACCCACATAAGCAAAACATATGCAGAACATTGGCATATGGAGGGCATCATCAGTTTATACATTTACATTAACAAACAAGAGCAGCACCAAGCTTGAGCACAATTTTGTTCAAAAAGGCCAAAAAAATCAAGCTTGAATACAGTTGTAGGGCAGCATAAGCTTGAATACACCAAGCTTGAGCACAATTCTTGCACAATTGTACGAGCATGATTGATATGCTTTGCAACAATCTTGCACCAAGTCATCCAAAAAATTAGGTGCATTGTTGTAGCCAAAAAAGGGAGTAATAACTATATATTTTTCCCGAGAATTTCCATTTGGCGGCGTTGAATATATTCAGCTTGCAATGGAGGCATCACGCTTGTATCCATAGACATGATTCTCTCTTCATCTTTCAATCGCTTCCTCTTGATTTTTTCTTCCTCTTGGAGGTAGACTTTTTCAAGCATTGCTTTTTTGACTTCATTCATTGCCCTTCTTTCTTCTCTCATATCTTCTAATAACTCCACCATTGAGGAGCTTGTACCATCATTTTCACCAACTTTTCTTTTTCGTTTATTTTGTCGTTCCTTCTCAGCCTTCCTTCCCGGTGGTCTTTCCAACTCAACGTGTTTCAACCCATATGTTTCACTCGTGTCTTCCAAATTTATGGTAGATGACCCTCTAGTCGCATTCTTTTTAGTATTTTGTTTCTTTATCTCGGATTCTTCCATCCATTTTGGTTGGTACCTTAATTCATTCCAACAATGTTCGAATGGAAAGGACGAGGTGTACAACTCCTTGTACAATTTTTTCGCATCACGAACCTAAGAAAGTTAGATAAAATAACATTAGAATGAGAAAAACATCCAACAAATTAGAATAAGATTACATATATAAAAGCAATTAATACCTTGTCTTTATCATTTGTTCCACTTTTGTTCAATCTTTCAATTTGAGAAAAACATCCAGCAAATTTGTTTGTGGCAAGTTGAATGACCGACCAACGGTTCATCAGAGATGTTTGATTACGATTAGAATCAAAAGTTCTGTGATCATGAAAGTACTCCCAAATCCTAAGCCAATATGTCTTTCCTTTTTGCTCATTCCCTTGCACTGCGTCTAAACTAATGTTAAGCCAAGCTGAGATCAACAGTGTATCTTCATCAACAGTAAAATTCCCACTTCGTGGGGGCCTCTTAGTGGTAGACCCTAATTGAAAGGAGGTTGGGACAAATTGATTCTCTTCGTCCAAAGATTCAATTTGTCCGTTGAGAAGATTCATGTAATAAGCATCACCTTGAGTATCCATCTACTAACAATACAAGATCATGGACATTACTCGATAATTGACTAAGGTGAAAACCAAATCATATATACTAAAAAAACTAGTTGGAGATCTGGACATTACTAAAAAAACCAAGATCATGGACATTACATAATCATTATTCAACTTTAAATTAGTTGGAGATCTGGACATTACTAAAAAAAAAAATATGTGCAAAGACTCAAATGCTTCTATAAATGTTTATAAGTGATTTTTCAAAAATTATCATGTTCAAACACATCAAGGGCTTTCACTCTTTCACTTCAGAAACATGCCCAGACCACTTCTGAGGCTTGTTATGTGGAAAGGGAACCTTGAACAAGCACAGGCCCATAATAAGTATTTATGAAATGCTGACATATGAAAAGATAATCCAAGTTGCAACTTCCTTATTTCTGCTTAAAAAGTTGTGGTTCCACGACCCTCTTCTTGTTGCCTAATTTCTAAAATGGAGATGGGAGCAAATGAAACATAATGGCTGTAATCAGTTCAGTTCACTTCAGTAAAAGGTGAGAATAATTCAGCCTATGCTCTGTCATGGGCGAATGGCTACAATAACTTCATATGGATCAGTAACCAAATTAATTCACTTAACATCCACACTTAACATAGTAGCATACAAAACTAATCTTCAGATAACCTAGCAATCTCGTTCAGACATTCTGTCAAACACTTGGCAGGCTTCATTAAGTTGACCCATTTTCTATAACTCAATTCACAAGGCTATCATTCATTTATATGAGGGCAAGAGCAAATACAGACCAACCATATAAACACAGACAAATAACATTCTAACAGAAAGAGAAAGGGCACCCACAAGCAAAAATCAAGAGCAAATAGAGACAAACCCGATTGAAGTGTCTTAACTATAGAAATCCAGAACTCCAATCTCCCAAGAGACCTTCGGAGATTTAACAAAGCCCTAAATTCCAAACACATAAGTCTAGCATCAAATACACCCTATTGAAGAATCTGATCCCATCCACTACAAAACTCCTAGCAAACATAAAGGGGAACATACCTGATGAATGAGGCAAGAGAAGGAAGAAAGGGCGGAGCAAATGAGAAGAGCGGAGAAATAAAAGGAACATACCTGATGAATATGGCGCGAAAGGAAGAATTTTCAGCCAAAGCCGTACTAGCGAGGGAGAAACAGATCGTTACTTGTAGCCAGCGAAAGTAAGAATAGTTAAAATAGCCACCCATTTAAAGAGCCTTTTGGAGCATCATTTTTAAGGTTTGCCTAGCCAAAGTAGCCAACAAGCCTCTTTTAAAGAGGCTGTTGGAGATGCTCTTATACTGTATCCAAACTGTAAACAAAAAACTGAATACAAAATTAACCCAAAAATAACGAAATCAAAAAAGGTTTGAATAAAAACAAAAAATAACTGAGGCAAAAATGGGTTCCCAAGAAATTGAACAAAAGATCTCGTGCATAGATTTGATATTTATCCAGGAAAGGAGGCTGTCATATCTCTTGGTTAGTAACTCCTGAAGAGATGGCTGGTGTTTTTTGTTGACTTTTGTGGATGCACAATAAATACATTAATAATCACTTTTGTCCTTTTGTTTCCACCTTGTTTTTTTATAAATAAATATGATTATGCAAACGATAATAATGAGAGAGTTGTCGTACACGTGTAATACGAGTAAAATATTATTTTATTCATTTTAACTTGACGTAAATTATTATCAAAATATATAAAATTAAAATAATATAATTTTAACAACAAAATGAATAAAATTATATTATTCTACTTGTGCTATAAGTGTATTATAAAAAATTGCGTTACAGCTCTCTATTCCATTTGGCGTAACTAGATTATGAGATTATTAGATTGTTGGATTATGTTGGGTGCCAGACGGAATAATCTAGCTCAAAGTGTTTGGACTAAATTATTTGTGGATATAGAAGTTATGTTGTGTTTGGAGCTAGATTAATCCAGATTATTTGGGTAAATAATTTAGGCCAAATGGGGCTAGATTATTTCCCGAATAATCCAGACAATCCAAATAATCTAGTTAAGGCAAATAGAGCCGTGAAAGTATGTTTGAGTTTGGGTTTCAAATTTTAAACTTTTGTACCATTTTTTCTTTGTTTGAGTTTAGGTTTCAAATTCTGAACTTTTGTACTATTTTTTCTCAAATAATTATGGGTGGCAACTTTTTCTTTCTCGCTTTATTTTGTTTATCATTGTTATTGTTTGGAGTTTGAAAACGTACAAATTATTTATTTTAATATCAATTGAACTTAAAAAATTCATCGACCTAATCATATAGATACAAAATTTAAATGGATTCTTAAATTGTGATTTTAAGGATGACCCCATCTTACATTTTGTGTTTTTGAATTTCATTTAAAAGATTACGGACGTCAAAACATGGCATTGGATCCTGGATAAAGTTGAGTCTGGATCAATTTTTTTAAAGACAATTAATATTATTTGTGTAGAGTCCTTTAATTTAAAAATTGTTTTAGTTAGGCTTCTTCTCCCTGGTATTACACAAGCCAAAACCAATAAGCATTTATTGGACAGCGTCAATCAAAAAGCATTTTAATACTCAAATCAGTCGATAAACTAAAAACTGAGAGAAAGTATTGCACAAGGATTATAGAGCATGTGCTGTACTTTCTATCTAAGAGCAAATTTATACTCGAGTTTGACTTGAGCTCCAAGTCATTATACACGTGTGGAGCATGCTCTCCAATAAGGTTGAAAGTAGCCGTCTTCGCTGTGACGTCATGCATGAGTATCATGCTTCAACTTAGATACCAAGTGCCAAGATGCTTGGACCCTAGTTGTAGGGGGTTGGAATCAGGCGACACATATCGCCATGTTTGGTCTTGACTCGGCTTGTTTTAAATGATGTGTGCCCAAAAGTTAGTTTGGTTGCTCGAGATTTCGTGGGCTATGTTTGGCTTTGGTTCGCCCTGCTGAGGTAAATGAGCTATTGGGCTTAATTAGAGATCCAGGCCAAGTTTTATTCCAATCCAATTAAAACTTAATGTCAATTCGGCTTGCTACAATTTAATTAATCGTAAAAATTTAACAATAAATTTGTTAAAATTTGTATTTGTATTTTTTAACTTTATATATTTTCTTCGTCGAGACTAATAATTAATCATAAAAATTTAACGCAAACTTGCTAAAATTTAAAAGATTAATAATAAAAAGACAGTGACAATAACAGCTGCCAAACACTCACCACTAAAACGAGAAGGACACGTATAAGGCTCGAAGGCCTAGAAAAGCACTCGAACAGTCACCGCCATAATCTCTCTGCTTTTGCCCAGAAACAAGCAACATTCAGAAGCTCGCCAATGGTGAAAATGTGAAGGAAAATCTCCATCGCAACTCCCACCATTTCTACTCTCATGGCGGGCAAGCTTCCTTCCATTTCTCTACTACTTTTCAACTTTTCTGTCCATTCAATCTGCAACTAAACGGTCTACTGCTCTCCGTTTGGCTTTGAAGAATCTGCCAGAATCGATTCCTGAAGTTTCTAGTGTTTGATGTTGTTTGTTTCTATACGCGAGTAACAGAAGCTTATTTCCGACCGAGGTTAGTCGCTTAGTTCTATGATTCACTGTTGACGATGACCTCTTCTTGTTCTTGCTTTGGTTACATTCATATTGTGTTTGAGTTTATGATTCAGTTTCGAGTGCTTGATGTTGTTTCTACATGTGAGTAATAGAAAGTTATCTCCGACCGAGGTACTTGAGTTTTGTGATTCGCTGTTGATGATGACCTCTTCTTGTTCTTGCTTCGGTTACATTCAGAGTCTTTGAGTTCATGATTCAGTTTCGAGTGTTTGATGTTGTTTTTACATGCGAGTAATAGAAAGTTATTTCCAGCCGAGGTTAGCAGTCGAGTTGTATGATTTACTATTGATGATGAGACGATGAACTACTCTTTATTCTTTCTTCAGTTACATTCACAGAGTCGCAGTTCATGTTTCCTAATCCTTTTTTTATTTTCTATTCTTAAACCATACGATAAAGTGAGGCTTGAAAGTCGTATTCACAGAGAATGAGAGAGGGAAAACGAACAACGGAATATAGTTGGGAGAGGTGTTGAGGCTGTGTTTAATTAGGTGTTTTCTGTATACAGATTATGTTCTGATGTGGTTTTGTATGTTGCACTCGGAATTAGGGTTTGATTTAGACGCGCATCTTTTATTTTAGGAAAAATCATTGTGAAGTAATGGAATATAGTTGGGAGAGGTGTTGACGGTGTGTTGAAATGGTGATTAGGTTATTTGTATATAAATTCTGTTGTGATGTGGTTTTGTATGTGTCAACTAGGAATTAGGATTTGATGTAGACACGCATTTTTTATTTTAGGAAAAATCATTGTGAAGTAATGGATTCAGACATTGGGAGGAGCAAAGACAGGATCAGCAAGTTGCCAGACTGCCTACTGCGTCGTGTTCTTTCGTTTCTTTCAACGAAGAATGTGGTTGGAACGAGCATTCTATCGAGAAGATGGCGATCCCTTTGGACTAGTGTTCCTAACCTTGATTTTGATGACACTGAACTCTTTCATGACTATGATGAGTTGAGTGAGGACAGGCAAAAAGAAGTCGATTTGAGATTTCAACAGTTAGTGAATAGAGTATTGCTTCTGAGTGACGCACCTTGTTTCCAAAAATTTCATCTCAAGGGATTCCTCCAAGATGTTGCTCACGTTGATACATGGATCTCGTTTGCAATTAAGCGGAATGTTGAAGACCTGAACCTCTGCAACTGGGATGAAGGTTATATCAAGGTGCCACATATGCTTTTCACCAGCAAAACACTTGTAGTTCTGACACTAAATGGAGTTTTGCTAAATGTTCATCGTTCAGTTTGGCTTTGTAGTCTTAAGACTCTGAAATTAGATACGGTTGGATATGAAAATGTTGGCACATTGCTGAATCTCCTCTCCGGTTGCCCTGTTCTTGAAGAATTGTACATTCAAATGTGGATTGGGGATACGCAACGGGTTCTGGATATTTCTGTTCCTACGTTGAAACGTTTGACGCTATTTTATCACAGAAAAAGTTTTGCAGGTGAAGCTGGTGATGAGGGATTCAAGCTCGTGGTAGATTTCCCCCAACTTGAGTTCCTTAGTCTCATAGATTGTGTCTCAGAAGACTTTTTGGTGAGGAATCTGCATTCCTTGTCCAAAGCGTCTATTGTTCTTGGGCCCACTAGCTTTATGGTCAATAGTTCCAGTGGTGATAGTGTTCGTGTTTACAATCTTCTTAGTGGGATTCCGAATGTGAAGTTTCTTGAAGCGTGTTTTTCTGTAAGTTCCCTGCTCATCAGTTGTGTTATTTATAGTGTAATTCAAAACTCGGTTTTGCTACTACGCTAATTGCAAAACCTTACGGAAACCCTATTATTCTTGCGCAATATATAGCTGGACAATTGATGCGTACATTTCCATTTCAGAAAGAAATGAAAAAGACTATTGAAAGAACTAAAAAATCAAATACAAATGGAGCTATGACACCTATTATTACTTTCTCTTTTACTCAAGAGTTGTTCAATGAATCAATGATTTTTAAGGTATAGGGAGATGTCATAAATGATGAATCAAATCTGTTGATTGGATTTAAGGTATAGGGAGAAATGACGAATCAATTTTTTTTATACACCTGTAACTTTATCTTTTCTTTTTCCGTGATGTCTATATGGATCGAGAAACAAAAAAGTTCAATTGAACTTTTTTTCAATGTGTATTTCTCATTATCCTTAAAATGCAGCCTTAATGGTTTTGGATGTCACGTGTTTAAGGTCATATTGGTTGTCCCACACGTTTTAAGCCTTGGTAAGAGAAAATGCTTACATGGACCATAGCATGAAGCCAAAGCAAAACCCTTATGCATACGATGTTGCTTCTACTGCACTTCCACTGGAATATTGTTCTAATATCAGATATCTGTTATGTCGTAATATCCAAACAAAAGGATCTTGATGTTTCTATTTGTCTCCTTTGCAGTTGCAGAATGATGTCAATGGTTACTTGCTGCCAACCTTCCATAATTTGACCCAATTGACATTTGGTGGTAGCTTGAATTTCAAATTGTTGACAGACTTGCTTCAGTGCTCGCCTAATCTTGGAGTCCTTATTCTCGAGGTTTTTATTAGATTGTTAACCACAACTCATCTAAAAGCTTAAGCTGTATCTCTTGTATGATCTGATATCATATTAGATTGTTAATCACCAACTCATTTAAAAGCTTGAGCTGTTAGAGAGAGTGATAACTTTATTGTTCATATTCTTGACAAGATTTATTTTAAAATTCATCAGGGAAATAGTTTGAATGATGCAGCAATCAGATCTTGGAATCCACCAGAGCAAGTGCCTAGTTGTTTCTTATCAAGTCTCAAGGAAATTCAAATTAAGGATCTTAATGGGAAAGATTATGAGCTTCACATGATACAGTATTTTCTGAAAAAAGCTAGTGTTTTGGAGAAGATGACAATTGACTTTTGTTATTCGTACAACTGCTTTTGTTTGGAATTAGCAGCATTCCGAAGGGAATCGAAGACTTGTCAGCTTAATGTTAGTTGTAAGTCAATCATCCTTTCTTTGATTTCAACTTATTTAGCTTCATTAATGCTCTGTTTGGGGAGGGTTGCAAGTGTGTAGCCACTGCATTCTTTATGAAAAAATAGTACGAAGAAAGAAAAGAACAGGTGTATACATATTTCGTAGTTTTTGTATTTAATGCATGCTTTTCATAATTTGACAGCATTGAACCTAATGGTACTGTTTTTAAGTTAATGATCTTTGTTGCCACGCCTGAGCATTCACCTCATTGAAGTTATTGGCTCTGTCAAGATGTGTTAAAATGTTAACTGGTTTGTCATATTAGTCATCTGACCGCTGTAATTCTTTCTCAATAGGGCTTGTAGAACAGAAGAATGAGTATTTTTTTGCCAGATTATGTGACTATTTTTGTTTTTCTCTACAGGCTTCAAACATAATAGGGTAGAGGAGTTCGTTGGGGAGAAGTTTTGAGCAAGATAAAATCAGTGTTCTATTCTCGATTGGCTTCAGAGAGGATGTTGAGCATTTCAAATGTGCTGTTGACGTAACCAAGTTGTTCTTAGAGCTGTCTGATGGAGCTGAACGTAAGCCAGGAAGGTATTTTTTTTGTTTGGGGGGGGGGGGGGGGGGGTGGGAATTTTTTTTGTTGCAATTATATGAAAAACCAACCCAAGATTTGGAAAGAAGAACAACAAAGGTTGAAAGGAAAAGAGACAAAGAGCATAAGTTTTGACAGGGTGATAACTATATTTTGGTAGCTAATATGCCCTCTTGATCTATGTTTTTATGCTTATCATGGTGTGACTACTCTGTGTATTGTCACAGGTTCAATCTGACTATTGCCCCTTTATTGTTATCATCTGTCTCTGTTTTGAGAGATGATCTGGTAATGTTCAGACGATTTTTGAATCGGATCTTGCTACAGCATCATAGCTTCTGGCTACCAATATCCTTAAAAACAACATCGTTACTAGAGATTTGTCTACAATTCCAGTGACAAACTCATTTCAACACAAACATTTGTATATGTCCAAGTGAAGGTGTGCAGTAAGTGCGTGTGTGAAGTAGGGCCATAGGTGCATGTGAGTGTGTGCGAGTGTAAGTGTGTGTGTGGTTTTGGACTTATTGGAGATTCGTTCGGGCATATGTGGTGCCAGAAGTTGTGAATTGTGATGCTGTTGCAATATTCGATTCAAAATCTTCTAAAAAATTGTTTACTAAAACTGAGATCTTCTTGTAACGGGTCATATCGAACATAAAACTGCCAAGATTGGCATTGCTTGTTTGGCACAAGTTTTGACCAATCTTATGTAGAGCATAGAACTGCCAAATATGCCAATAATCGGTGAGATGGGAAGATGAGTTTTCCTTGCTTTTCCTTTTTTCTTTTATGGAGGCTTATGCTTTCTTCTGTTTATGGGATCTCTACTCTCTTTTCTCTTGACATGCACTATTTCTCGAATTTTACTTTTGAGATATGCAGTGTTGTATTGTAGATATGCGGTGTTGTATTGTAGTACGTGTTAAAGAAGCTCAAAGTTCGTGTCTAGTTGTAAGAAGTTGTGACTTCTACTAATTTTGTAATGAAATTTTCTTGTCTCGTATGATTTTGATCGAATAAATGACAGCAAAAGGAGTCAAATACAGCCATATAAACAAAGGGTTATTCTATGTGAATTTGAAGTAGTTCTCTATAACACCGTACATTTTTTAAAAATATTAGTTTTAAGTTTGTATGGACACTAATTAAAATCATATATTACATTAAAAGTTTCTGTGTAAATTCAAGAGAATAATTTCTTTGTAAATACAAATCAAGTCACGTAATTTTGTTTGAACTTTTATTCTTGAGTCAAAATCTTAAATTTCTTCTTATGTTTGATCGATCGGTTTAGATACCAAGTCATCTAATATAAAGATCGTACATGGGAAAGATTGTGACATAAGTAAGGTTTATTCGACATAAAATTGAGTTTTCAACTATATAATTTTCGAACAAATGGTTTTTGATAATTGTAAATTTGTGTTTGAATACACAAAGCAAAACAACCAATAGTTATTCCTATTTTTGCATCCAAAAAATAAAAAGTAATGAAACTGGCAAAACTAAACAAAATAACATGCACCGGAAGAAAAATGTTGTATGAAATTGCATATCTGAATAAAAATCATTTGTATGGACCTGCATAATCGGATATTATAGATTTTATGTAGAAGTGCATAACTAAAAAATAGTACAATGCTTAGAATTGCAGAACTGTACATAATAATATGCATGGGAAGAATAATCAAGCGTTGTCTTCGTTAAATATCTTTAATAGGGAAAGAACATAGAGATAATCGAGCATTATTGTTACTTTCGTTAGTCGTTGTGTAGCCGCAAGTTCTTTTCGTTAGGTTAGGGTTTACAATATTCAAATTATGTTACGGTATTAAAGAGAGTTTGAAATAAAAGTAAGATTTAGAAAGAAAAATTATAAAATTGGGCTAAAGAGATTTTTTAGACACGAATTAAGATATGTTTAAGATTAATAGTGAAATAATTTTGGCTTCATTTTTTTGAAATTTACTTATTCCTATAGGCCCGTTTTTGCGTTTAGGCTGAATTTGTTTCCCTTTTTTGGTATTTCACCAGTGACTAATCCAGTATATGTATAGTAAGCCTCCGATCGGTGTTTTTCAATAGATTTCTCGTTACTCATGTTAGCATTCTCACTTTTGATATCTCAACTCAAATTAATAACAATACAATCAAATAATCCAAAAAGCATTATACGCTCAAGGAGAAAGAAAAGTTCGGGTCAAAAGAATATACTATTTTAGAATTTTATCAATAATTTGCTTGTGTAGTTGGGATTTGGTAGCTTACGATTTCATGTTCTATTTCACTCCCCGATGAGAGTTCAGGAAAATTTAGCATATAGAGAAGAAATGATCCATCTAGGGTATAGTGCCTGAACATGATTTCTTAACATCTTTCATTACAGGATATCTTATGTCCAATAGTATATAGAACCCTTGAATTTGTGGGAGCCAGTGAGGCTAGTGAACAAACAAAATATGGACAAACTCCACCAAAAAAAAAGTCTTTGCAACGTCTTTCTTTTTTGAAAAGTTTTATAAGCAAGTACCCTTTCCCCTAAAAAGAGGGTCATAGCTTATTTAACTTGCGGTGAATTAGGTTATATCAATCTTTGCTCTTAAAAATATATATTGCTAGAAAAAATTAAATCGAGTTCAAATAAAATTATTCATAACAAAAAACTTGGCTCCACTCACCCACTTACTAAACGAGAGCACTAAAAACTTGGTTCCCCTCGTCCGCCATAGCTTTCCCGCCAAATCGAAATCCCAATCCCCCCGTTCAAAAGCACAAACCAAGATTCTCCCACCTTCAAAATCATCACCAAAGATCACAAATCCGGAATTCCTCACCTCCTCCCCCCACATCCACCCCATATACCACACCACCCACAAATGGATTCACTACCAAAACGCCATAAACCTCTAATCGTTCGACAAACCCTACGTGGTGATCACGACGACGACCACGACGATCACGAAGATCCAATTTTCGAAACGACCCTAGGTGGCGATAATAGCGATGGTAATACAGGAGACAGAATCAGCGATTTGCCAGACTCACTCCTTTGCCACATCCTTTCCAAACTTCCCACCAAAGACGCAGTCGCCACCGCCTTCCTATCAACCAAATGGAAACACCTCTTCGCTTCAATCCCCAATCTCTCTCTACGCATCGACGATGCGGTTTCGAATCCGACGAGCAACCAACCCAATCCCAATTTCGTAAATTTCATGTCCCATTTGTTAACCGTCACTCTCCGGGACGCGATATGCGTACGTGAATTTGCCCTCACTTGTAATCACGACCACGGAAATGCCCACATCGACGGTTGGATATCCGCCGCTTTAGGGCTTAATGTCACCAAGCTTGCAATCTTCTTCAACGCGAAGAACACCGGTTTGTCAATTGCCAGTATTTTCAATTCCACAACCCTTGTGGATTTGTCATGGAGTCAGAATTTTCCCGTGAACGTTCCTAATTCGGTTTGTTTACGAAATCTTAAGCGCTTATTGATAGATTTTGTTATATTTCCCGACGGTGACTCCTTCGAGAGGGTTCTTGATGGGTGCCCTGTGATCGAAGATTTGTCTTTGGATAGTTGTTATTTCAAGGATATTGAAATTCTTCGCATTTGCTCTCATTCACTTAAGCTTCTGATGCTAAAAAATTGCTGTCTCGAAAGCGATTACGAAGTAGAGATTGATACACCGGAGCTTGAATTGCTCTTGTATGATGATGATGTAGCCATGTACTATCCATCGAGGAACCTTAACTCTCTCGTTAAAGCTCATGTAGACGTTGGACCTGGCGCGAAACTGGTGGATGAAAATGATCCTTTTGAGTTATTGCATTATGATGAAAATGTTGCAGACCTTGTTGGTGCATGCTCTAATGTTACCTTTCTGTATCTATCAGGGGCTTCAGTGTCAGTGAGTTTCATTATCTTCTTCACTTGTCCTGTTGAAATTAGTCTCACAGTTATTACTTTGATATCATCTTAAGCATGTTTTACTTGGATTAGGCTCTTGGGATTTTTTTAAGAAGGTATTAACAGCCCCTTTGGATGGTAAGAAATGAGAAAAGAAGGGAAAAGAAATGAGAATCTTTCACATGTTTGGATGAATAAAAGGGTGTTACATCCCAAAGCTCGTAAATTCGTTTTCCTACATATCATCTATCCATCCTTTCCTTTATCAAGATCCTGCGACCTCCCTCCTCCGTCTTTCACTTACTCGAAAGAAGAACCCCTACTACGTCAAAGGCACTGACTTGCCAACTGAGCCAACCGAGTTTCAAGTCTCTTTTACTCTTTCCTGACTTCAATCCTTGCCTAATCAGTCAAGCAATAATCGTCCCTGTCATTAGTTAGCTCGCTTAGCTGAAACTTTCCCCTAACTTTTTTGACACAGAAGAGAATTATGCCTCTTCTCATCCCGGACATCTTTTATTATGTACTCCTAAAGGGCTCCCACTCTCCCTCCTTCGTACCTGAACACTGCGATAAGTGGTGAATTTGGAATTAGTGCGGATATTGATATTGGTGCCAGAAAGGCGAGAAGTGGAAAGACACACTGAATTTTTATTGGTCCGTTTTGTTTCTCACCAAGTCTCCTAAAATTGGAGTGATAATTTATTTGGCAAATCTCTTTCTTTTCTCACCGTTTCTTCCAATCCAGAGGAGTTGTACAGTTTCAGTAAAGGGGTTTGTGATTTCTCTCATTCTTCATACAGGCTGTTCGCTGTTCTTCCAGACCAATGCCCACCTTTCACAATTTGATTATACTGGAGCTGGGAGGTCTCAACAGTTTGGGATGGGAAATGCTCCCAAAATTGCTTGAACTTGCACCCAATCTTGAAGTCCTCGCCTTTAGGGTACTCGTAAAATTTAGTAAGCGATTTTGTCACACATTCTTCGTTTTCGCTACTGTACTAACCAACGATTTCCTTTTGTCGAATAGGGGTTTTTCGAGTATACAGGGTGCTTTACAAAATTTCAGGATAGTCTGCCAAACCAGGTGCCTACATGTTTATTGCTACACCTTCGTAGCATTTACTTTGGGGAATTTAACGCGGAGCAAGATGAAATCGAACTGGTGCGTTATTTCTTAATGAATGCTGAAGTTTTGGAGAAGATGGAGTTTAGTTTTTGTTCCTCTATGCCTGTGGAGAAGCAGTTATCCACCTGGACAAAATTAATGTTGTTGCGAAGGTACTCGAGGAAGAACTGCAAGATTGATCTTGCACATGAAGACACAGTTAACATTGTCAACTTTTGTCATAAGGATGGAAGCTCGAAACTGACACTGGAATACGTCCGGGAACATGAAATAGAGATTACATGAAATGGTGATGTGGGTCGGCTCAATCCTCTGTGAAAAAATTTGCTTTGTTTGTTATGTCTAGGATTGGTCCATGTACAATGTTTTAGGTCTTAGTAAGAGGAAGTAGAGTGAAAGATTTGCCCGGTTTGAAATTCTATTGTATTCGAGGAGATAAAAGATTTGTTAGGAATTCCGGATCTAAGCAGAGGAAGATCAGAATATAGTGCGGAAAAACCCAAATCGTTGGCATGTGAAGTCAAAATGAACATTGTCAACTTCTGTCACACATCAAAAGGCAGAAACTGACACTGGAATTTGTCCAGGAACACGAAATAGAGATCAGAAGAAATGGTGATGTGGTTTGGTTTGTCATCGTCTAGGATTAGTCCATATACAATGGTTTAGGTTGTATAAGAGCATGTAGAGTGAAAGTTTTTCCGGGTGTGACATTCATAGTATTGGAAGAGTCAAGGATTTGCTGGGAATTCTTGATCGAAGAAGAGGCAGAACATGGTGCGGAAAAACCCAAATCGTTCGCATGGAAGTCAGTCTGGTAAACAACTTTGGTGATTTTCATGTGAAAAGTTTACAAGATTTCTTCTATAACATTTCTCTTGTTTTTTACTCTATTTTATCACAACTTTTGATTTGAGTAATTTTAGTTTGATAATGATCTTCTGGTGGTATTAAACTTATAAAAAAATTAACAAAATATCAAATAATAACAATTGTCTTCAACAAAAATTAAACCCTACAAGTGTTTCGGTATCATGAGTGGTTTGGTGGTGTTATTTGATGAGTTCCCTTTTTATGAAACTGAATTGTTTTTGTAAGATCAAATTTTTCAAAACTTATGTGATTGATTGTTTGTCAATTTTGCAAGAAGGAAGACAATAATATGAAATCTCGTTGTACATTTTTGTAGGCGTTTACCTATTTTAACGTAGCTTTAGATTATCAAATTAGAGAATCATCAAAACTTTTCAACAAATTGACATGCTCTTTTTTTAAGTTAGACGCTTCACCTACCTGATCTTGTAAAGAATAGAATGAATTATTAAAAGATCATCTTCAAAACAAGTTTTCCATAAAGTTAAAAACTACTAAATTAGAAAGAAAAAGAAGGTAATCAACACTTGGTGAAAGCATAAAGTTTGTTTGTGGAGAATGATGAATTTGTTAATCCATTGGGTTGGTTTCGAGAGAGAGTGACTAAGAGATTTGCTCTCTCTTAAAGTCATGAGGTCGAATTCTACTAGAATTAATTTTTAGGCACTATTAAAGATTTTTTCGGTTGCTAACTTTAGCATCTCAAGAATTAGTACACATTAAGTTAAAAATAATTTCAAAATCGTATACCTTGACTATAAAAAAAATCAACAACTTTGAATTCTAAAGTATTTTTGTTTTTAGCATGTGGAGAATAACAAGTACTTGTGGACATTGCTTATTCATTAACACCACAAATAGTCAAACTATGAATTCAAAATAGGTAACGAAATGCCAGGCATTTTCAAAGGAAGGTTTGGTGGGGAAAGTCTAGTTTGTTCACCTGGGTGAACAAAGTTTTTTCTCTTTCGGTTGTGTTTGATTGCTTGAAACTTTACTTTAATCGAAATTGTTTATTTTGTTTAAAAATATTTTTTTAAAATTTCATGAAATTTTTTAGCTCAATTAGATATTAATAAGTGTTTAATCTAAAAATTTAATTTTATGAAAATTAAACGGAACAAATATAAACGATTTTAATTATCAAAACAAGATTTTGAATTAATCCTACACAGCCGAGATGAGTAATTTTTTTCACCCGCTAGTGAATCTCAGGCAACGAAATTGACCAAACTTTGTTCATCCGCGAGTGTACAAAACTGGACGGACACTTTGAAATCATGCATGTTGTGGTATGATATATACTTGGAATATGCCTCTGGAACAAATAAAAAAAAAGTCACAAAAAGTTATTCCAACATAAATTAATTAGAGGTCTCTGTCCAAATCAACCAATAACTAATTAAATTAACAAATACAAATGAGTAGGCAATAGTTTAGGATATATTAAAACAATTGTGCTTAGGGACCTCATATAGGCTTTTTTATTTTATCAATATTAAAAGCCTGGCATTTTTTTAATTATCTTTAATAACAAGATAATCAAGAGGCAATTTTATTAGGTGGGTGGGAACAAAATTTTGGACTCTATACCTTGAGGTTTCCTTGCATATCTCGGAAATCTTTTTTATTTTATCAACATTCGAGTAATATTTTCATGGTCAAAGCGATACTATTTTAACCCACAACATACACTGGGTACGATAGAGTCCCGGATTCCCGACTTCAAAAAAAAAAAGGGAAAATTCAACTTCTTTGTTTTTTCAAATTATATAAATATTATGCATACCTTTAATTTTTTCAATTCCTTACTCAAAGAAATTAAAAAAACATTGGTCACTCTTTTAAAGTAAAAAATATCACTAAAATACATTTTTTTCCAAACAAAAAATCAATTTTTGTAGTGGTCCCAAACACGGCCTTGGCTTGAGCCCTAACTTGCCCCCACCTCTTAATTTTGTTTAGCCTACGTGGCAGACTCCCACAAGAGGTTGGAAACTCTTGTACAAGAGGTAACCACATAGGAGCAAAAACTAAACCCTTTACAAAACCAACTTTTCCTTCTGCTGCCAACCCAAAGTTCAAACACAGTTATAAAGTCGTCGCCTTCTTTATACCTTAATAGTTCTTCGTGTTTGTTCGATCGATCACGTGAGTTGTTTGGTAGTAGAAGAGGGTGGCTGGGATTTCGAAAGGGGGAAAAAACCCCGAGAGAAATTGATTGTTTTTTAGATTATTAGTTGAATTAAAACCCAGTAGATGATTTGGCTAAACCCCTAGATCATTATTGTTTTTTATTTGGTTCGAGTTCGTGATCTAAGCCGCTACAAATCCGTAAGAGTAAAGGGTTTGTAGATTTATTTGTTTTTGTTTCGGGAAGAACCTTCACGGATTCTCAATCTCATTCTGGATCTTTAGAGTCTCAGTTTTTCTGTTGGTTATTTGGCAATTTTTCCATCACGGGTTTGGTATACGATGAGTATGATTTCGTCTGTGAAGCAATCTACTTTGCCCATAACTAGTTTTGAAATTTCCCGGCGGAAGTCACCGGTGCCGGTACGGCAATTGTCGGTTCTACCACCTCTTCTGGGGTTAAAAAGCCGAGGGAAGAGCAGTGTCACCGCGATCGCAAGGCCTCTGTATGTTTCCTCGGTTGAAAGTTTTGGGGAATTGAATAAGAAATCGTCTTTGATCGCATGCAAGGCCTATGAGGCAGATCGGTTGCAGCCGATCGAGGAAGTGAAGGAGCCGTCTGAGGCGGCTAAGAAGCTCAAGATCGGTATCTACTTTGCAACTTGGTGGGCTTTGAACGTGGTCTTCAATATTTACAACAAAAAAGTGCTAAATGCTTTCCCTTTTCCATGGCTCACTTCGACTCTCTCGCTCGCATGTGGATCGCTCATGATGTTGATCTCCTGGGCTACCAGAGTTGCCGAAGCACCGAAAACTGATTTCGAGTTCTGGAAAACCCTCTTCCCTGTAAGCTAATTAGGAATTCGTTGTCCTTTTTTTTTTTCAGGATTTGTAGGGGTTTTGGGATCTGGTTTTGTGTACTTAACGACAAAAACTATATGGGTTTGCTGTGATATTTGTGATCTGGTTTTGTGTGTGTTTGTTTTGGTTTTCCGTTGATCATTGTTTTGGGGATTTCGTTAGGTTGCTGAGACACACACCGTTACAAGAAACCTAAATACGAATTTCCCCCATTTTCTGAGCATATCTAGGGTTTTTATGATCTGGGTTTGGTGAGTTTTGGACATTTATGATCTGGGTTTGGTGGGTTCGTTTTGTGGTTTTGTTGATTATTGTTTTTTGGGGCTTTGTTAGGTTGCTGTGGCACATACAATTGGGCATGTAGCTGCTACAGTGAGTATGTCAAAAGTTGCAGTCTCGTTTACTCATATCATTAAGAGTGGTGAGCCTGCTTTCAGTGTGTTGGTCTCGAGGTTCCTCTTGGGCGAAACTTTTCCGTTGTCGGTTTACTTGTCCCTTGTTCCAATCATCGGTGGCTGCGGTCTTGCTGCTTTGACTGAGCTCAATTTCAACATGACTGGTAATCACACTGTTCCTTTGGTTAATGTTGTAATTATTTACCATTTTGTTTCACGATCCTTCTTATATTCAACTGTGTCATCATCATCGGGTAACCTGGGGGCTGGACAAAATTTAGATCTTGATGCGCAGAATATTCAATTTTAGGGACTTGAGAAAACAAAAGAAACTGCAAATTGAGCTTACGTTTGTACTTTAGCTGGAGGTTTTAATTTCACTTCTTCTGAAAAAGTTTAATTCATGTTGTTTTAAGATTTTTCCTCAAGGAAAAGTCTAGGCACACACATTTAACACACAGATGTGTCTAGAGCCGTCCGATGCACTTGGGGTCTACATTATTTTAGAGATTCTCACGTGCATCGAAGGGTTCCGGACACGTCTGTGTGTTAAAAGGTGTATGTAGACTTGCTCTTTCCACAGTGTCACCGCAAACCAACTGGACTCTCAACTCCAGATATTGAACGAACATGTTCTGACCAACTTGTTCATGTCTCTTAATTTTTCCAGTTTAGTCACTAGTTCATTTCGCTTACTTTCTTCACACCAGTCACGAGCGCCTTGCCTAATCGGATGACTTGGTATCCTGCATTTTGTGGTTTTTGTGGAATTAGAAGGAAGTGCTAGCTAGGGTTTGAACGTAATTTTGTCAGCCTTTTTCTTTGAGGAGATGTTTCCTTTTGCTTTAATTTGGTGGTTGGTTGTCAATTTCAGGCTTTATGGGGGCCATGATATCCAACTTGGCGTTTGTATTCCGCAACATATTTTCAAAGAGGGGTATGAAGGGGAAGTCTGTTAGTGGAATGAACTACTATGCCTGTCTCTCTATGTTGTCTCTTCTGATTCTCACACCATTTGCAATTGCTGTGGAGGGACCACAGATGTGGGCAGTTGGTTGGGAACAGGCTCTCTCTCAAATTGGACCCCAGTTCATCTGGTAACCACATGACAGCTACCAACTCTGATTTCTATGTTACCCCTTGTTTGTGTTCTACTTTTTCTATATGTTTTGAAAATTCTATGGCTTTTACCTTTATATAAACAAGTTGAAAACAATCTTTATGGTGGTGATTTCTAGGAATTACGCATCTTCCGTGAGCTATTTAGCTTACTTTCTGCCCATGAATATGGGATAGCTTGTATTTCTAGTTGTTGTCAGACCATTCGTGACAGTTGATTTTAGATGATGCAATTGGGGGTTGATGACATTTGTAGTACTTCTTATTTGAATATGTGAACATATGAATTGGCCAAGTTCAATTGCATTATAATAGATAATTTTGTTACCTTTTAAAATCCTATTTGACTTAAGCCCGCTGTGATTTAATTCCCTAATAGCTTATTGTTGTTTGAGTTAATCAGCATCCAAACTGTTGTTTGAAAATTTATAAAGCTGTCAGGATTGATGAATCGGACCTCTTTAAGAATACAAAGACGAGCGGATTCTATCATAACTCATACCTACCAAGAAAGAAAGAGCATCCCCAATAAACCCATGAGAGATCATTTCTAGAATGGCTCCATTGAGTCCTGTATCGTTATAGAACCAATTCCGCTCTAGCCTGTTACGTTTTTCAGCAGCAAGCTACAGTCTAACCCCTTGCCTAAGGGCGAAAAATCCAAAACAGGGTTCCTTTCTCTAATAATAATGTAAGCTTTCAAGCCCCTTTACTTTCTTTAGTAAAGGACGCAAAGAACTGTAGATTCATTCCCATGGTTCGATCCTTCCGCGTGTTAGAATTCTGATCGCTTTTATGCTAGAAAGCAGGACCACAATTACATGCAGACGATATTTTTGGGGTAGTAAACCTTTGAAGTATTAGTTAAAAATAGGAGTATTTTCTTTTGCTAAACCTATACATCCTTTGATTTCCTTGCACGCCTTTCTTTTATTTCCTTGAATGCTAGTGGTTGACAAGTGTCATCTTAAAAACCACATGTTATCGTTCGATTTTTGTTTCTTTCCAAGTTTGAATTTTGACTCGCTGTACAGGCGTTCCAATCCGTTGTATAATTTGTTCACTCTGTTTTCTGACATATGTTTCTGTGGCTGACATTTGCACATGATATAGGTGGGTGGCGGCACAAAGTGTGTTCTACCACTTGTACAATCAGGTCTCATACATGTCCTTGGACCAGATCTCTCCCTTGACATTTAGCATAGGAAACACCATGAAACGTATATCTGTCATAGTCTCCTCTATCATCATCTTCCACACACCTGTCCAGCCCATCAATGCACTTGGAGCAGCAATCGCAATCCTTGGAACCTTCTTGTATTCCCAGGTAAGTAGCTTTTTTTTCCTCTCTTTATGGATAACCGTTGTGACGATGATTGTTGATAGCGATATGTATGTGTGATGTTGATTATCTTGGTCTTTTTGCCTTAAGAATTGTCTTTTAGCTGATAGCTGACTAGATGGATGTATAAACAGAATGTATGACCAGTATCAGGTCACTTGTTTGTATGTAGATGATAATAGGGAGATTGAAATTTCTTCCCTTCAATAAGAGAACGAGGAAAAAAAAAAAAAAAGAGGGCTGCACCACTATTTCATTGCTTATTCTTTGAACTTTGTACTATCATTCCAAGCCAAAGTAACCATTTATCGTGACTTTGAAGCGTAGGTCATGCGATCAAAGTCACTAAATCCATTGTGCCTCGTTAAGTATAGATCACGCGACCAAAGCCGGGTATTAATCAGGACAAATCTCTGGTTACCCTTGGTACTAGAGAAAGGAAGTCCATGAAGTTTGGGCGGCTTCACGGCTTTGAAAAATATTGTACAAGTTAGGGTCATGATTTGTTACATAGCATTGAATTTTTGCATTCACCAAGCGATGTGAATCATGTGATGTGAGACCTTTGACTACCCATCTGTACGTCCACCGAGACTTCCTCCTGAACGTCGGGCCTCAAAGCTAGCACCGCAGCCTGGTTGGGGTGTCATGATAGAGGGTCTTATTTTTTGAAATCTTAGATCTTAGGCATGGTAGTAAAGTGGTAAAGATCACGAAAGGTCCTCTCAATGCTGTAACACTGAAAATGGACCGAATTGTCTCACGACGCTCTGAACCCAGCTCACGTATCGCTTTAATGGGCGAACAATCTAACCCTTGGAACATACTACAGCCCCAGGACTTGGATCATTCGTCTATAAGGTTTTAAGAATTTGTCTGCTGGTGAATGTGGACCTTTCAACATACTTTTGGGGTCAGGTCATACATTTTTGTCTGATAATATCTCCCAAGTTGTTGCATTTTCTCGTATTGTAATCTTAACTGGCTGCGCAGCTCATAACTTCTCCATTTTTACATGCTTTATCTAATTTTCTGCCACCCGAAATATTTTTCGAAGTTCGCTGCAAAAATCCGCAATAGGTTCTACTTCACCTGAGAAAAACCCCTCATGTCTAAATTCTGTTGTATTTGTTTTACAGGCAAAGCAGTAACAGAACGGGCTCCGGGACGTTAAGTTTGCTTTGTAACATAAATGGTTAAGAGAAGTTGCGAAGGTTTGTTCTGCTCGGAAGCATCTTTAGTAGCTGTATTTTGGGATCCATCACCAGTCGCGATCGGGAAGGTGGATCAAGGAGCTATTTTTTTTTTTTTTTTTTGTAGATAGTAATAATAATGAGTTGGGAGAATCTAAAATCTTTATATAAAATGAAGGATTTATTTTTATGTTTTTGGTATTTCCTTTCACTATTGCTTTTTGCTGAAGAGAATTCTTCTTATAAACAAAGACAATGGCCAAAACGTGTCTGTTTTGAGCACATCAGTATCAATGAAATGAATTACATAAGACAAGACCCACTTCTGATGTTTATTTTGATGGATGCATGTTGGCAAATAATGGCAATATACATAGGATCATGGCATACATGTAGTATCAGGACGTGGGAATAATTTTGTGCGCAACAAATAGCAGCGTGTGTAATGCGCTAAAATGATGTTGTATTGGTGTCCAAAATTCATTCGGCATCCAAATGCGATGTCTTGGACATCTGTTACCCGTGCCAAAATAATGTGGTTTTGACTTGTTGCACACTCTATTGCACAATAGAGTATATACGTACAGATATATGCTTTGTTAAAGAGAGAAGGTCATGCTTTAGATGATAGCAAGCTTTTGGATCTGAATGAAATATGTCAATTCTTTCGGAAGAGAATCCTCCCGTCGGTCTTCACGGGCCATTTGTTGATTTTTTTTTTTTTGGATCCATTTTAATGATCAAAATTATTTATTCTTGAGCTCGTCAAGAATTTCAAATATGCTTTGTTAAAAATCATTACGCAAGTTATGAACTTGCTTGAAGATGTCCTAAATGCCATATACACAATGCAAAATGACACAACCTATCATACTGTTTTCCGGCAACGGCATTAAAAATTTGATGTGACAATGATTGTGTCGTCGTGTTGTATTAAATTTAATAATCAAAACTCTATTGCGCGTGTTTAATATGTACAGCGGTGAGTTTTAAATGTGGATCCACGAAGAATAAAAACAGGCTTGACAAGTAAGCATGTGTGGCGTTTAGGTACGGTAACGGTAACCTTGATTTCATAAGAGAGTAAATGGAGAGAGGAAAAAGTGTGAAAGTTGAGTTTTAAATGTGGATCCACAACGAATAGAAACAAGCTTGACAAGTAAGCATGTGTGGCGTTTAGGTACGGTAACAGTAACCTTGATTTTATAAGAGAGTAAATGGAGAGAGGAAAAAGCGTGAAAATTGACAAGTAGATTTTTTTGCGTTTTTCTTAAATAAGTAGGTGACAAGTAAACTACACGTGCTTAGTATAATGCATAGTATAGTGTGTGTGTGTAGCGTTTAGGTAGCTAACTTTGATTTCCTAAGAGAGTAGATGGAGATAGGAAAAAGCGTGAAAGTTGACAAGTAGATTTCTTTTTCTTAAAAAGGGAGAAGCTAACAAGTAAACTACACATGCGTGTGTGACTAGTTTTTTTTCCATGTTTTCTTAAAAAAGGACAATGTGACAAGTAAACCACTCTGTGTGTGTGTGAGAGAGAGAGAGAGAGAGAGAGAAACTACACGTGCTCAGTATAATGTGTGCGTGCGTGCGTGCGTGCATGTGTGTCTTTTACCTACTTAAAAGTAGGTAAAAAAAGAACCCACAAGAAGACAACTTGACATCAAGATTTAATGTTTTTGAGGCAGGTAAATGTGCTTAATCATTTATCTCCCTCTTGAATTTACCGGATGTTCTCATCTCAATCACCGGTGAGATGTTATTTGAAAAACCCAAAACACTTCCTAGACTAGACAGCTTCAAGAATGAAATATTTTGTGTACTCATACAAGATGGCTGGTTTGGTCCTATCCCAAAAACTTATTTTCAAATTGAAAATGAAAAAGGGCCAAAGTTCACAACAAACAGAACCTTTCAAGAAAACAGATTAAAGAAGAACTGTGGTTTCTGGTCATAAGATCCTACCGGCACAACTGTTAAACCTGCAGATATTTAATGGCCGTCTGGACGTCCTTGTCTCCTCTGCCGCTGCAGTTAAGCACGACCTTAGTTCCATTTGGGAGGGTGGGACACAGCTTCTCCAGATATGCAAGAGCATGTGATGTTTCCAGTGCTGGAATTATGCCTTCTAGTTGAGATAATCTCTTGAAGGCTGCAGTGCAAAGAGAAAAAAAGGAACAATTACCGAAAGAAGGTACGAGGGTGAACAAAGAGTAACTATATGGAGTAGAACCATAGCTAAGAACTAGAAATGACTGAGTGGTGATTGAGCAAAAGCAATCCATCCAGTTATATTGCAACAAAAACGGGGGAGGTAGACTATTCACTTCCCTTTCATCTCGTGTGGCAGGGTTACTAAGCACTACTGGCAGAAGATTAAGAGCAAAACCTGCTGCTGGTTTAACATACAATCCAAGATCTTATGATTTTCCCTTCGAATTACTACACCTTCCCAACAGGTCAAACTCAAAACGAGACAGAAACAGGTTACGGGGTTGCATAATGAGGAAAACGTCCAGAGACTTTCAGGCTTTCGAGGAGAAAATACTGGGGACTGGGCCAAATAATTAAGCTGGGATTTACAACTCTTAGTATACCGTTGTCTATGACACGTATAGTTAGCAAACATTACACACTTTTCAGGTAGTAAGTAGTGGGAAACAGTCTACAATTGAACTGGAGTTTTGAGATCTACAATTTAAGTTGCTCAATTAGCAAGTACTCTTTCCGGGGTCAATGGCAAACATATTAAATTGTTGAGCTGCGTCATCTCAATTTTCAGACAACCCTACTGAATTTGAAGTATGTTTAAACGTCTTCTCATGAGAATACAGCCTAGTTAGTGTTAGCAGCAGGTCTTAGTAGCTAAATAGAATTTGTAATATTTACACCAAGTTTGATGTCCAATGACATTCTCTGTTTCTTGTCATGTATAATGTGAAAACACACCAACTCTTATTCTAACCAATCAGGCATTTTCCAAGCGAGTTGATAGACACAAAACTACTATTGAAAATGTAAATCCACACACTTTTAGATCTATCTCTCTCTCAAATAAAGGGAACAGCTATTCAAGAAAGGACAGTAAGAAGAAGATGTAATGATTCTTGTGGGAATAAAACCAACAACATTCATCTATATATACACCCTGAAAGCCAACTACCTCAGCTAAAAGCAAAAATTCTATCGGCATCACAAGTAATCATACCTTCCAATGCCTCTTCATCTGTGACGCTATAGTATTCAGCACGTCCTAAATCTTTCAAAAAGCTGTGTTCTGGTCCAACTCCAGGGTAATCCAGGCTATTTGACATACAAAATTTAAATTCATTCAGTAAACGCAGCATAAAAACGTCACCGATAGCCCAATGACTGATAAATCAGAGATCTTTACCCTGCACTTATGGAATGAGGCTCAACTATTTGCCCATCATCGTCCTGCAATAAATAGCTCATAGCTCCGTGCAGCACACCAACCTCCCCTTTAGTCAAGGTAGCAGCATGCTTACCACTATCCAACCCAAAACCAGCAGCTTCCACACCGATCAGCCTAACATCTTCATCATCCACAAATTCATGAAAGAGTCCCATGGCATTTGAACCTCCGCCAACACATGCAACAAGAATGTCTGGTTTCCCACCCCATTTTTCCAATGCCTGTTTCCTTGTCTCTTTGCCAATCACTGCATGAAAATCTCGAACCATCATGGGGTATGGGTGTGGCCCAGCAACAGATCCCAAGATATAATGAGTTGATTCCACATTAGTGACCCAATCCCGTATAGCTTCTGATGTAGCATCCTTCAGAGTGGCAGTCCCAGAATGAACTGGTCTAACCTATTAAAATTTTAGATAACATGGGAATTTTCTGTGAGAAGTTGTAGTAATTACAAAAGCAAGTATATTGCATGTCACACAAGGTGCAAACTGATTCAAATAAACATCTGAGTGATAGATTGAGAATAGCTCAACTAAAGGGTATAAATTGTGTTTTGCAAACTACACAGTATCCTCAGCCAGAATTCAGGCCACAAAAACTACTGACGTGTTGAAAATGGTCAAATAAGACGGATTAATAAAGCTAAAAAATACAAATGGGGGAAGCGAGAAGCTAGAAGATAGAAGATAGAAGATAGAAGATAGAAGATAGAAGATAGAAGAAAAGGACTCGAGGAAATCCATGTTGCACAAGCAGAAAATATTAGATGGAGCATAATCTCATTTTTGACAAGCACATTTTTATTCAGAAACTGCGGTCAGTGGCGATACCCCAAACAAAGAGAACAATAAGATGCTGAATGCAGGCCAGACAAGGTAACTAGAGTGGTCAAGAAGCTCGCCCAAATCGTCTGGCCCTTTTCAAGACCAGTCAGTGAAGATGAGTGGTGTCTTACTGCAAAAAGATCTCTTGTAATTCATCAATGTTCGAAAAAAGTATTTAGTGTGAGGCAAGCTGCTTATGTGATTATTGCACTGCACCAAATTTCTGACAGTCAAATTGTTGTAACAAGAAAAGAGGTCCTTCAACCATCATTGAGCATAACAGGCTGTTTCTTTTATCTTTACCATTGTTCATGGTAGTTGTAACACTTGCATAAAAAAGCTGAGGAGACTATGTGACTATGTTCAAAAACAGTTATGAATCAATCAAATAAGGATGACTAATGGTTAAATCATTGAACGCAACTTAAAAGACACAAATATGACAAACACACCTCAGCTCCAAGAAGACGCATTCTGAAGACATTTAGTGATTGTCTTTCCATATCTTGAGCGCCCATATAAATAACACACTCCAAACCAAACCGGGCACATACAGTGGCTGTGGCAACTCCATGCTGTCCAGCCCCAGTTTCTGCAATAATGCGTTTCTTCCCCAGGCGTTTTGCAAGCAAAGCTTGAGCCACAGCATTATTGATTTTGTGGGCACCAGTGTGGTTAAGATCTTCTCTCTTGAGGTAAATGTGAGGCCCTTCACCATCAGCACGTCTATAGTGCTCAGAAAGCCGTTCTGCAAAATAAAGAGGGCTCTCTCTACCAACATAATCTTTCAGTATCCCATTGAGTTCTTTCTGAAATCAAAATTTGACAAAGCACAAATTAAAAGGGAAAAAACCTCTAGGCTCTATCTTTAAGGGTTACAATTCAAATGCTTTGACCAAAAATCTAGTTGCATATGAACATCAAATGTACAAACATGAACTTCATCATCCTGTTTAAAAAGACTGGGGAAATGCTACCAGGAGACCCACGCTACCACTGTGTTTTCCAATTGGATAACCAAAATTCATCAATTGAAGAGTGTTCTAGTTCTACAAAAAGATGCAAAGCTTATTCCTTTCACATTGACATTGAGTTCTTTAAATAGCTTCCAGTGACTGACAGGCCAAAACAGTATAATCCATTCCAATCGATATACCACTCCCTGCTTTTCTATATCCTTCTTGAACAACTAAAATTGCCAGTGAAACAAATGGCATAATCCCGGAAGTTTATGGGCAACCAGTAAAAAGGGTCGAAGATCCAACGAACGCTAAACAATAGCAACGAAACAGTAAATCACTATTTTAATGGTGCAAAAAGTTTGACACTGAACCCTTTACCAAAAAACATTGAAATCGATTAAAAACAGAAGAAGAAACCTGAAAATCTTGGTCTCCTGCGAGAGAATGGAAAGCAGATTCGAGCTCGGTGAGAGCATGCATAAGAGTTTCGGGTACATACTTTCCGCCGAATTTACCGAACCGTCCAAAAGCGTCGGGTCTCTGCATAACCCGCACGGGTTCGCGCTCCATTCTCTTCTGGTTTACTTCCTCCAATTCGCGAGTTGTCGAGTATGGAGTGAGAGTACAGGAGATCGAATTCCTCTTAGTATAGACGGGAGGCGTAAATTTTTGGAAGCTGAAGGGCAAATGCGACGAATTGGCTGAGGAGCGGTGGGTTTTGGGCGCCGGAGAAGCACTGTGGGTCGTTCTGCAATTAGGGATTGGGGAGACGGCGGCCATGATAGAAAAATGGTGGTGAGATGAGAAAGGTTGGAGATTTCCTGGCTGCCGACGTGGCTTTATTGCAAGCGGAAGTCAAATCAAATTGGACAGCATCCTCCCTGTCTGGGATGCTCGAGCCCGGTCTTGTGTGAACATAAATGTGTTCAGAATTGCAGGCGAGCTGTAAACCCAGACGTCCAACGGTCGAAACTCGGCAGCTCCTTTGGGGCCACTGGAGGTTTGCCCGGTCGTTAACTTCAGGGCCCCGAGGACTAGTCGGCAATTAGGTGGGGGACCCAACCACGCTACCCGCACGTGGCCCCAAGCCGGCCGGATACCTCGGTTATCAAAAAAAAAAAATGTTCAGAATTGAATGTAGATACGAGTCACATAATTATAAAAAAAAACTTACCTACATTTAATTATTCCAAAAACGTCGATGTCCATTATGTATTCTTAGTCTTGTTCAATTTACTCCGTGGTTTTAGAATTCCTCCCCACGTAGTAGAGTTCAATTTTGTTCACGATGAACAAACTTTGTTTACTCTTTGCCTATGGGTGACCAATTCGAGAGATGGTTGAATCGTCTATTTTGTTTAGATTAATTTCTTTAGTTATTACTAAAAAATTCAACTCAATTGAATATCGGTAAGTGTTTTCAAAATAAAAAATTAGGTTTTCTAGTGTTTGACCACTTCGATAACTCACTCCACATTAAAATTCTATTGTAGACCTACAATACAAACTGGGGATCTTGTTGGGCAGTGCGCACATCAAGATGTGTTGCATGCGAAAATGATGTTTTGTCTCGTAAAAAATTGTTCAAATTTTCAGATATATCTTTACGCGTCAAAATGATTTCGTTTTAACACATAGCATGTCTTGCTTTGTGCAATGCACAACAGCACTCCTAATCTCTCTCCAAACAAAGCCAATAAACCAGACTCCAAATCACAATTTGGACCATCTGCCAAAATAATTTGGTGCCACAAATTTGGTTAGCCCATCAAGCGACATTCAATTTGTCATTTAATGGACTATGCCGGTTCTGGGGTGGTCGGTATGCATGTTCCGAGTTTTGAGAGGTTTCGGATTGACAAAAAATGAACCGAATCAGGCCGCATGCAGCATGCAAAGTAAAAACTTACAACATAATTTTGGCCCATTAAATATCAAAAGGATGCTTGATTAAGATGATAGAAATAAAAAGAACATAGATTGCATAAAATAAAAAAATCAAAATCAAATTCTATCCTGTATAATGCTAAATTAAATTTGTTTTTTTTATACGTATTAACAATATGTTCGGTTCGGTTCATTCAGTTGAGCGAAAAAATCCAGAGAGTCGAAACCTGATCGAAAACCGAAAAATCAACAATATTACCAAACCGTAACGATCAAACCCTACTTTAGATGGATCGAAACTTGGTTTTTTCGACCGGTTTGATGTTTTTGAAATTAATTTCACTCCTAATTAGTAGTTTCCATCCCTTTAACCACTGTTTAGAAATTTCCCCTTTGGCATAAGGTTATGCTCCCCTGAGACAGAAACAGCCATTTGTCCGCACCGAACCGTCGCCTCTTTCGAAAAAAAAAAAATAATACCAACTTTGAATGATTTTCTCATGCAACGTTTCACTACACACAGATTCTATACGTGTATATACCGCCAAAATTTCTTACACCCTCCATCGTCTTCCTCACCTCTCACCTCTCTCTCTCTTCAGAAACATGGTTGATATGTTTTCATACTTAACAGATTCGTTGACTGTCATTATAATCTCCTATTTACCCTTCAAAGAAGCCGCTAGAACATCAATCTTATCCAAGCGCTGGCGCTACATTTGGCGAGAAACAAAAAAAATCGCATTCGATGAGAGTTTCTTCGTCATCAATTTTCATAAATCCTCTATGTGCAGAGTGGGATTACCTGAGGAGGAAGTGAAGACCTTAGCCTCTAAACTAGGATGCAAGTGGGACAAGCTTCCCATTGCCTACCTAGGTATGCCATTAGGTTCCAACCCTGGGAGGATCAACGCCTGGAACCCAATCCTAGACAAGACCAAAGCCATTCTTGCCGGTTGGAAAAAAGGCTTATTATCTCAAGTGGGTAGACTCACTCTCATCAAATCCAACCTCTCTAACACTACAACAAAAAAGGGTTATTAGGGCATTCATAATTGCCTTAATAAGGGACATATTGGGGCTTCTTACCTGTTGGGGCACTACACCTTAGTGCCGCTTGTATCGATGCAGCTATAGGGGTAACGGGGCACTTGTGATGAGGCACTTTATGGAGCCTTAAATGCTCTTCTACGCGGCACTTTTAAGTGCCACCTAGATGATTTATTAGGGCATCCGAATGAGGCATTTTGAGGAGCCTTGAGAGCTTTTTCTATGCTGCACTTTTAGGCGTCGTGTAAATGACTTGTTAAGGCATTTGAATACGGCACTTTGAGGAGTCTCAAGAGCCTTTTATTGCTGCACTTTCAGGTGGTGCATATATTACTTATCAAGGCATTTTCGGAGTGTCGCGTAAATAACTTATTAAGGCATTTGAATGAAGCACTTTAAGGAGTTTAAAAAGTTTGTTCTTGCTGCATTTCTAAGTGACACGTATATTACTTATCAAGGCATTTTGTAGGTGCCACATAAATGACGTATTAAGACATTTGAATGAGGCATTTTAAGAAGCCTCAAGAGTGTTTCTAGGTCCCTTATTGAGGCAGTTATTAATGTCCTAACAAACATTTGTTGTTGTAGTGTGTATTACCTATCGAGGCATTTTCTAGCGATCTCAGAAAATTTTTAAAATTCATTTTTAATGCACTATTGAGGCTTTTCAAATTGTCACATAAATCACCATCTATGGGGTCAAGAGGCTAGCCTTCAAGCAACGACAATTAAATAAACGCTAATAAATTATAGTTTGTATTCCAACCATATTTACAAAAGATAAACCATAATCATTAATTTCAACCAATGTGTCTAGTCAATAAAATCCATAAGGATCCAAAACAAAACAAAAACATGATATAAATTCATTAAGAAAATGAAATAGAAGTATTCTAAATACGAAACAATACTAAGAAAAACAAACAAAAGTCACAAGTTTAGCATCTATGTGACATAACCATGTTTACTATGCATTTTCTAAGTCAGCTCTTCATTCAATAAAGCAACCATCGTCGTCTCTCACTACCTGATAAAAACAAAACCATATACACAACTTTAAGGTCTATTATTCTGTGATAACAATAAAATAATTAATATTAGGCATTCAACGTACCAAAGAAATGGGCCATGCAATTGGTGTACCAATGGCATCGCCAACGGTCTTAAGGCCTCTGTAAGGCCTTATCAAATGTTCGTCCCATCGGATTGGGAGTTGAACTTGAATTTCACACCAGTTGGCTCCAAGTTCTTCTCCACCTACCTTTGTAGACGAATCCAAACTAGCGATCCGCCCTTTACCCACAACTTCCGTTGGGTTGGCTACACTGTTGAAATAGACAAAATCTCCCACCTAGCATTAATAAGTAAGAAAACATATTCAAATTTCGTGATATCAAATTTGTATGACAAGTTTCTAATATTTGCATTATCACTTGACATTGTCAATTACATGCAATTGAGAGCAATAGTATTCAAGTATTGAAAACTACTTGTAAAACAGTCGAAAATATGAATTAGAAAATTGAAGTACTTTTAGGAGAATAGTTACCTTAACACATACTCGTTGGGAAATAGATGGTGAGGGGCCCATGTGTTGGTGTTGGTTTGGTAACGTGACTGGAATGTTTGAAGGATTAACCCCATTTGCACTACTCTGAGAGTATAACTGTGTTAGCTCTTCCAATTTTTTATTTGTTTTATCAAGTTCAGTCTTCCACTCCATTGATGTCCTATAAGACGAGCTACTACTAGGCACTGCACCCCACACATCAGATGGTAACCTTCCCTTATACTTCATGTCCATCTACCGTATTCCATCAACAGTGGCTAACCGTCTGGAGAAGCTCCAGAGAGATTTCTTTTGGGGTGATAGAAAAGACAAAAGGAGGATTCATTATCTAAACTGGGATGCTCTGCGAAGAAGCAAGAGATTTGGAGGCCTAGGTATTAAGAAACTAATCATTCAAAATAGGGCATTATTAACAAAATGGTGGCGGCGCTTCAGCAAAGAAAATAATGCCCTTTGGGTCAATGTTCTAAAAAAGAAATACTCCATCCCTAACTCAGCCTGGTTACCCATTCTGCCAAATCACAACAGGGTCTCCTTGATTTGGAAACACATCTGTTCTGTGGGAATACCGAGTTATATGGTGGAATTTTCTGAGATTATCCAACAGGGTTTCAAGATACAGGTTAAGTCAGGCAATAAGACCCTTTTCTGGAAACACCTATGGGTCGGGGAATTCAGTTTGCAGGATCAATATCACAGGCTCTACTCAATTTCTACACAGCAAGACGAATGGGTATCTAACATGTGCATCGGAGGTCAATGGGACCTCCATTTCAGACGGAGCCTATTTGAATGGGAGAAAGAACTATACGCTGAACTATTGACAGTGATCAGGGACAGAATCCCTCATAGCCCATCTCAAGATGAAATGACATGGTCCTGGGACAAGGATTTATCCTATACAGTAGCCTCTGCTTATGATAAATGGGAACAAATCAACTTCAATTCAGTGGAGAAACTTGCCCATATTTGGAAGGGGATTAATCCTCCCAAAGTGGAGCTTTTTGTCTGGTTTGCGGTTCAAAACGCAATAGGGGTCAAATGTGTTCTATTTAACAGAGGAGAGGAGGAGAGGAGGATGATTACCTTATGTGCAAAGCTTGTAACTCCACTGAAGAATCAACCAATCATATTCTGATGCACTGTGATTTCTCCTAGAAAGTATGGGGTTTCGTTCTGGACTGGTGGAGACTATCCTGGGCTTCCCCTCCATCGCTGGAACTGCTTCTCTCCAGCAAGTCGGGTCTTCGTTTGAACAAGTTTGGCTCCACCCTTTGGAGGACAACGATCTATGCAACTCTTTGGTCCCTCTGGCTCACGCGCAACTCCCTCCTCTTCCAGAACCAGAACATTAAGGCTGAAGCTCTGGCGAACCTCATCAAAATCAGGGCGTCTACTTGGGCGAAATCCAAGCTTCCAAGCTTTCAATACTCAGTCCAAGATACAGTTCGTTGCCTGGAAGGAGTAATCGTGGATAGCTTGACATAGTAGGCTATCGGTCTTGTGTATAACAGGTCTACGGCTCGTTGGAACCTCACCAACGGTTTTCTTTGTAGTCCGGTTTTCCATGTAGTCTGGTTTTCTTAGGCTTTGGGTTTTAATCTTGTGGCTTACCAGGGATTCGGGTGTCTCACACGCGTATCCCGTATAATCATTGTAATTTTACCTTGATTATATATATATATTCCTTCGTTTAGCAAAAAAAAAAAAATCAGGAATCTGATGAAGAATCCAAACAGATCCAGAAAAGGGTTTTAATAGATTTTTGCAAACAGTGGATTGAAACTTATCCACAGACTATGACCATGAACGAATTCCGACTGGCTTTATCAAACCCTAAAGAACATGCTACGGACACCGAACTTTTAATCCGTTTCGCAGTTGATCGTGGAGTGAAAGCACTCGATCTTGACTTCTCACACCCGAATCTCGATGATTAAAATCACGTTGAGTTATTTGAATTGCCACCTTTTGTTTATGAGCACATAGGGTTAGAGTCATTGACCTTGTTTTCATGCAACTTTAGGGTTTCCTTGCTCAACAACTTCCTTGTATTGAAAACCCTTTCTTTGGGGAGGGTAAAATTGTCATATTCTAGTTTCAAGGACTTGATATCAAACTTACCATTGCTTGAGAATTTGAGTTTGAACAAGAGCAGTTGGGATTTAGAGTACATTGACATTTTTTCAACAAGGCTAAGAAGTTTGACCGTTGAAAATTGTTCGGATTTTTGATCTGGAATCACAATCAATGTTCAGAATTTGCGAGTTTTAAAGTATTCAGGGCTACTAATTACTAGCTTCGCAATAGACTACATGAGTAATCTGGTAGAGGCGGATAGTGATTTCGGGTTAGAGTCTGAGTTCTATGAATATGGTGATTTTCTTTACCAACTCATTGGCGATTTTTTTCGCGTTAGGGTTTTAAGTGTGTGCAGTTACATGCTTCAGGTACATTTTCTTGTTTTATTCAATTCTTCTACATTACCTTTGATTATTTATTTTCATTTTCATGAATGTTCCTTCACATTTAATTATATTTGTTGCATTTTAATTAATTGATTACTCGACAAAGAGTTCATATTATACCATCATATTGTATATTCTTGTGATATGATAGTGTCATACGAACTCTTATAATTTTTTAATATAATAATTGTCGAGAAAATTATTTTTATTGTTGACAATATCACTACTTCTCTTTTAACTTTTTCTAATGGTTACTCATAGAGTCCCAAAATTTTAGTCCATCATGAAAATTCATACATTGTTTTGAATAAAAAAGTAAAACACTTTTGTGCATATTTTGAATTTTTTTACATCAACTTACATCTCTATTACACTAGAAAGTATTTTATTTTTTATTTGAAAAAAAGACACAAGTTTTTGTAATTAATAACATGGATTAATCACAAATATTGTCGAAATAAGGCTAAATTTGACCCTTTTTTTGAATTATTTATTGTCCTTATTAAAATTTGCATCATGCTATTTATTTATTGTTAATTTTTTGATGGATTATTGGCTAATTCATAAAATTTGATCCAAACAATTGTCTATTTCTAATTATTTATTTTAGATTATTTTTGTCATAAAGTGAATGTTTTCAAGTTTTTGGTCATAATATTTTTACTATTTATATTTTTTTAATCAAGATGAACTAAATAATTTATCAAAATTTTTAACATAAAACTAATAAGCATGATTTTTTTTTGAAATAACATAATTAATTTCGAAATTAATAGCTTGTTAATTTATTATTGGGACCTTTATTATTTGGTTGTTCAAAAAAATAGGTAATTCCATCTGCAGATGAATACCCATCAGTGGAACCACCTCTTTATGGGGTCCAACGTTTGACACTGAAGACGGCGTTGCACGTGCATGAATTTCATGGAATCTCCTTCTTCCTCAACATTTGTCCTAATTTGGAATTTCTCACCATTGATATTATCCCCTCAAGAATAATATTCCAAGTGAGTAGTATTTTCGTCTCAATTTATCTATACGACGGAAGAAATATCCAAACTAAGAGACGAAAGATGAAATATTTTTGTTTGGAAAGTGAAAATATTTTTTTAAAAGTGCAGTAGTACGTATTTTATTTTTTCAACTACTCAAGAAAAGTTGTATAATTAAATTTAATAAGAAAGTGATTAGTACATACATATGTATTTATATACACTCGTTATAAAAGGTTCAGATTCGGTTCGAACCGCAGATTAATAAAGAAAATCAGTTACCAAACCAAAATTAACGATTTTTATGTTTTTACAACCAAAACCTGACTATTGAACCATAGAACCAAACCAATATGGATGGTTAGGATTGGTCTGATTTGATTTTTTGAATTTTTAGATTTTCTTGGACACCCCTAGTCACCATGCACATAGACAACGTCACATGGTACTTTTGAAGAGCCTAATAGCATCCACATCAGCTTCTCTATTTTTTGGACCAAATTATAGAGGAATTCTCACTTTTCTACACTAGAGACTACATCTTTTAATGTCTTCTGCATCAGATCACTCTCTAAATAGAGTGAATAACGATATTCCTTCTAATTTTGCATTTACTAAATAGAGAGCTACAATGAGTCCTCAAATATAAGGAGTCACTGTAGTATTCACAAAACATGAATGACATAAAGCGAGGCTGATGTAGAACATATCTAAAAAAATTACTCCTCAAAATAGGGAAGGAGAAGCTCAAGGGAGGCTAGTGTGCATAGCTAGGTTAAGAGATAATAATTGAGCATGCCACGACATTGTTAAATGATGGTGTGCAATTCCGATCTGTAAATATACCTTTTATAAGCTTCTAAAACATCTTTTAGGCCATCATTAATGCCCCATATGGTAAACATATGACCCGCTATCAGGAAAATATTTAAAATAGGTAAATGTTGGTGTGCAATATCGGTCAACCATAGCCTCCCACTTATTGGATCGAAAAATAAATTTTGTTTTTTTTTTCTTCATATTTTAATCAATTCAAGATGGAAAATGAGATTGCTCCCTCGGTAAAACTAGGATAAAATTCACGAGGAAGTGGAATAATTTCCCCAAAAGTAGCAAGAATTTGACATCCATACATGTAGTTTGGGCTCTCGAGTTGCTCCCTAGCGCGATTCATCCCCTAGTTTTGTGACGTTAAGTTTGTTCTATATTCTTTTAGTTCGGCCTTCGCACATTAAATCGCTCACTTCAATTCATACCCATAATATATGTTTTGTATTTTTTGGTATCAAATATAGGAGAGGGCAACAGATCTGGAACTGGGAGAACATGAATTCTTGAGCACTTACAGGTTTACAAGGGTGCATAGATGTGTGACAAGAAGTCTGAAGGTGGTGGAATTTAAGGGATTCAAAGGGGAGTGGAACGAATTTATGATGATTATCTATCTACTATGTTATGGGGATGTTCTCCACACTCTCAACATTGTTTTGAAAAAGGAAAAGGGTCCTAATGCCAAGGAATTGGAATCCTTGTACTGCCAGAATGCTCAGATGTTACTGCAGATGTATAGAGTCTCTAAGTCTCTGCGCATAATTATCAGTTAATGTTTCGAACAATCTAAGAACACGTGAAGTTCGCATTCGAACGTGGTTTGGGATACATTTGTATCCGGAGCTGTACATATAGTGTGTGTTCCTATCCATACGAGAGAAATAAATATTCCTAACACACAATGTTAGCGGCGAGTTTTGTTTGATCATATTTTAGATTTCTTTAACTTCGCATCAGTCGGCATCCAACGACTCCGGACACTTCTATGTCCGGATGTGTCTATGTGTTCCTAGACTTTTTGTTCTTGAATACGTGTCACTCAATTTTGACCAATTTTTCAACACTTCTAGTAGACCACATGAGCATGTTTTTTGACATTTGTACCTAGCAATGGAAGTCCAGAACTTTTTTCTTATTACAGGTCGGCCCCACTTTCATACTTTTCTCTTCACTTAATTGGTGACACTTTCCAAATATTTTTTATCTATTTGACAACTCAACTTTGTGCTGAGGATCCACGATGTTTGTAACTAAACCAAATTATTTGCTTATTGACTATTTTATTCCCAAAAACTTACACAAGTTTTGCTAAATTGTTTCAGATAAAGTAAGATTTTAGACTTTGATTTGCACCACGTGACATGAGCATATACAGAGAAAGTAAAGGCGCAATAGTTCTAATCAATTATTGGCTTTTTGGTTTTCATTTGAGCTAAATTGTTCTAACTAGAATTGTGTTGGAGGGCAATTCTGTCATTTGCTTTACGGAGTCAAACAAAATTTTATATTAAATGACTAAAATACACCACAAATAATTTAGTCTAAACGGGTTGAGTTAAATTAAATTCTACTTGGTACAAAATAATTTAATAATATGACAAGAAGCACATGGCCAATGATAGACTATGGCTGATTTTGGACTCAATTATCTTTTGTTAAAGACAAACTGTATTATTTGATACGTTAATTGTTTCTTATGCTCTCTTGTTAGTCTATACGGGAAGAATTAAAAAGTATGAAAATATAAATAAAAAATAAAAAAATCTAGATAAACAACGAAAAAGACAGTGGAAATTATCATTTTTAAAATTTTTTGAACTTTAAATGTTTTTTATCATATTTTTTAATTTTTAGATTCTTTTTGTCAAGACATATGACTAAACTTCTCCACACCCAACTGGAGGGGGAAAACCCAATCTCCCAGAGGATCAAGTAGGCAAAACATAGGATTTTTGCACAAAAAATAAAATAAAAATAAAATCCCTGTTTTACCCCTGAGATGGCTATGTACAAATGAAGAAGGAATTAGAAAGTCAATAATGGGTTCCCCAAGAGTAGTCAAGTTTCTCTCCAAAGTCCAAGGCAAAATCCGGAGTTCTGGTTCGATCCGAATCGTTTTTTAACACCTAAAAATTGGAAACCGGAGTTCTGGTTCGAACTCCAATTTTTCAAAAGTTTCAAATCAAAATAAGATCTGACCAAATATTGAGATTTTTAAATTGTCGGTCCAGTTCGATTTGTTAATTTTTTATTTCACCTTCACTCTATAGCTACCTAGCTCATATTCGGAAACCCTTCTCCCATTCCCATTCTGCTCGTGGAATAAAGCTCCTTTCTTTTGATCTGCTTGGACTCATTGACTTCGAAGCTTGGCTTTCTTTCTCAAAATGCAATATATAAGGCCGTGTTGTCTATTTAGGAATTGATTTGATAGGCCAGAATATCTCATCTATCATTGGTACCCCAACAATGTGGCTTGAAGAGGAAAATAGAAAACATATAACACTACAATAGATCGGGGTATTCCCGGCGTTTCAAAAACGCCGGGGAAAGATGGAAAAACGCCGGCGTAGCCTTTCCCGGCGTTTTTCCCGGCGTTTTTAAAAACGCCGGCGAAGCCGCTGTCAGAAATGCTGGTCGGCGTTTTTGAAACGCCGGGAATGTTTTCCGCGTTTTTCCCGGCGTTTACGAAACGCCGTAAAATGATTGCTCACCCGGACTTGCCATAGCTTTTACCGGGGTTCTAAAAAACGCCGGGAATGTTTTCCGGCGTTTTTCCCGGCGTTTATTAAATGTCGTGGTTTCTGATTTCCGGGGTTTTTGTAAACGCCGGGAATTATTGCCGGCGTTTTTCCCAGCGTTTGCTGAGTGTCGTAAAAGGTCTATCTTTAATCCTTTCCCGGCGTTTATGAAACGCCGGCAATACGGTTAGGTGTTTTCCCAACATTTAATAAACGTCATAAAACGCTGATAATCTGATAAGAATGCTGGATATACATGATCTATGACAGAAAAATCATCTAATTCACGAGGCAATCAAACCTAAACCATAAATAACATCCCCAAATTGCCAAATACTAATGGCACGACGCAATCAAACATAAACCATAGATTCTAACATCCCCAAATTGCCATATACATTCAAAGTCACACCCTAGCACGGCGCAATCAAACATAAACCATAGATTCTAACATCCCCAAATGTCTCCAATACATCCACTCAAACGTTTCTAAAAATCCATTACACATCAAATTGTTCTTCAAAAATCAAGTCAAAAAAACACATTAGATAAACATAGAACCATCTTCAACGTGGATAAACCTGAAACCAAACAATAAAACCAAATTTAGAGTACACCATACATGTATTAAGAAGTTCAAAAGGTCTAAACTTTTATGCACATATATGCTAGTGAACAATTACCTTGCATTATCGAGCTCAGTTTGAAACTTTCTGCAATTTTCTTTTCTTCTTTCGGATTGACTGAATTGAAAAGAAAACATCAAGTAAGAATAACTACATAACTCCATAACCACATACAAAAGTCATATTCTTAATAGTTTTTTTGCCACTACCTTCATAACATATCTATGTTACTTAGAATGGCGATCATACCAGTATGAGAAACTAAAATAGAAACATTGTAGGGTATATGTCCCAAATTGTAGTGCACTAGGGGGGTAGGCAGTAAGCCAATAAGATAGAAGTCCTTTCAAGCAACAAACAACCATAGAGAAAATATAATGCTAAACTATCCACGCAAACACATTTCTAGGAGCATGATGCCCAATATTTTAACACTTTCTCTTGTCAAATCTTATATTGTCCACAGGACTAAAATTTTCCCAGCAACCATTGAGAAGAAATAGCAAATACACATTTACAAGCTGAACAGAAGAAAGAGCATAGGATTTAAAGCCACATCTGCACCTACTGGATATGTTATGCACAAAAACCATTGGACATATCAACAGGACATATGTTCTATAAGAAGTTATTGGATACAGAAACATATCTGCTCTCTATATTGGCACACATAGTTTGATATGTCCCGGAAATACTGTTCAAAATATTATGTGGGGCCACTTACTTAAGACTTCCACCTAGGAAAAATATTTGATTTCCCATATACATTTGGGAATGTCTAAAACACTAATTTTTCTTTTTCCTAAATCTTTTCAGCTTTAGTAAAAATTTTCAACTTCTAACAAATTGCTTTAAATTGTTTTGGCTTTATTAAAAAAAAAAAGTTTGTCTAATCCTCAACATCCGAGGCATCTCCAAGGCATCTCCAAGGCAGCTACCGAATTGTGCAGGTATGTAGAGTCAATAAGTGCCCTCTCTAGTGCCCTCTCATAGTAAAATACATCCGACCAATACAAATAACTGAACCAATTAATTTGGAGCAAATAGAAACATTATGCAGCCAATCGATGACAACGATCATAATCTGTTATTAATGTCCACAATATACTTGAATAACTTGATTGTATCTCCGACAATGATGAGTATCTAAAAGCCGTAACTTAGTTACTAATACTACTGGAGATCATGAACTAGTCAAGCATGACCCCATTTATCTTTTGCCCATCCTAATGGGTTTCAATGACTCGTCCAAGCTATAATCCAAAAATACACAAGACATGCGCATCGAAATCAACATAAGCAGAATTGAAAGATTCTTAGATGAGCATTTTGATTACCCTAAAAGTAACCTCCTCCCCTTTCTTGAGCTTTGAACTAATGAGTCATAATGGCTGTCAATTGAGATTTATCAAGGTTCATATGTTACTGCTAAACCAGCAGGCACTTACTGACAAATTCAATTACTTAATATTACAAGCACATGAATAAGGGCTTGAAAAGTGGCGAAAGTTTTGGCATCCCATGAGGTAAATACTATAAAACTTGGCCTGGGCATACCGAACTCTAGATAATTATGCTAGCTTTGAACATCAACCACAGCAATTCTAGGCTAGTATTATATATGTGAATTTGTCCATTTTACCAGTGCATAACTTCACTACACAATAATATTAGCATGAATCTCGCTCAAAATTGGGTTTCTTGTCACTCATGAGAAACATAATTAAGTGCCAGTGCGAAAAATCCAAAGCAATAACAACTGCAAGTGTATATGTTCTTCCCCACTACAAAAACAAGTGCAGTGTACATAACTATATTTGCATCCTCACTGCCAGAACAAACTCCAAAGCAAAAGTGTGAGTGTATATGTTCTTCCCCACTACTTGTTTCTTGAACATTCACTAAAACAATGCTGTCTTTTCAAAAACCATATAGATTTTAGATACATAGGTTACAGGTGCTTAGGTCATTAAATGTTGTCTTTCCACTATAGTTCTGGTGACTTCTGGTGATCAGGTCAATAAATACTGGTAGTTTCAAGAGAAGTTTCTCACTTCAAGAGTTAGATACATAGGTTACAGGTGCTTAGATGGCTGAGATTTTATAACATCCTGACAAACATTTTCTGCGAGAAGCTAAGAAGGTCTTAGAGGTCCACAAGTACAACAAACAAACAAAAAATGGATTTACATAAAAAGACACGCACTAGAAACATTATGGAGCCAGACAACCATATTGCTGTCACATTGTCACAACTTAAGCAAGCAAATGAATGGCTGGACAAACTGAAAACCAACATAAGCTTAGAGGAAAATAGTATATGCTTGTTTGCTTGTTCATGTGGAGTCAGCTGCATCAGCTCTAGAGAGCAAGGTCTTTTTAATGGAAAATATTCAGCAAGTAACGTAACTATAAATCGCATACAATTACAATGCAAAAATGATTCAACACGTCAAATATAATATTCATCCAACTCTTATCCATGTTTGTTTCCATAAACACGACTCTGGAAAAAGAAGAAGTAAAATAAATCCAACATAACATTAGTAATAAGTTTCTTGTACGTTGATAATGATTAACTTACCTAATCGATATAGTATCTAAGTTCATTCAACACGTCAAATATAATCAAATATAATGATTAGCTTACCTAATCGATATAATATCTAAGTAACAGGTTCCTTGAGAAATGAAGGTGTTGAAGAGGATATTTTTGCTTCGTAATTCTCATCGAACGGTCAACAAGAGAACAGGGTGATCATCAAAGTTCCTAGCAATTTAATTTGATCAAGGGTAAATTGATTTATTTATTTATTTTTACAAACTGAAATTATAAGAAAGGTTTTTCCTTCTATGATTAAAAAAAATGGGTTTTGTTTTTGGAATGACCTACCACAGAGTTAAAATAGTGGGGTCCTTGCTATGTAAACTAGAGTTACAATACTAATTTAGCCAATCACATGGAGGGATATAGATTCACGTCACCTACTTGCTGAAAGCACAAAAGAACGACTTTCACCCCGCTATACAGATTTACGTCGCCTACTTGCCGATCATTCATTATATTCAGTTTTAAGACGTCACTAATCCGCCTTACACATTTGAGTTCATAATGAATGACATTCACCCCACTATATAGTTTTGCATAGGAGTCTAGATAGTGTCTTAGTTCCAATGTGACTGATCCCTTGATAAAAAAAAAATTGATAAAAATATGTGATTGATAAAAAAAATGTGATTTTTTCGAAATTAGTTTCACTCCTAAGTTTTAGTAATTTCCATACCTTTAACCATTGTTTTGAAATTTCCCCTTTGGCAGAAGGTTATGATGCTCCGATAAGAATTGAAAGAAACATCCACCTGTCCAACAACCGAACCGTCGCCTCTTTCAAAATGAAAAAAACCCAACTTTTAAACGGTTTCTTCTGCAACGGTTCACTGCACAAATTCTATACGTATATATACCGCCAAAATTTCTTACACCCACCATCGTCTTCCTCACCACACACTCACTCTCTCTCTCTCTCTCTCCGGCCTCCCCTTAATAAACATGGTTGATATGTTTTCGTACTTAACAGATTCGTTGATTGTCATTATAATCTCCTATTTACCCTTCAGAGAAGCCGCTAGAACATCAATCTTATCCAAGCGCTGGCGCTACATTTGGCGAGAAACAAAAAAAATCGCATTTGACGAGAGTTTCTTCGTCAATCAGGAATCCGAGGAAGAATCCAAACAGATCCAGAAAAGGGTTTTCATAGATTTTTGCAAACAGTGGATTGAAACTTATCCACAGACTATGACCGTGAACGAATTCCGACTGGCTTTATCAAACCCTAAAGAACATGCTATGGACACCGAATTTTTAATCCGTTTCGCGGTTGATCATGGAGTGAAAGCACTCGATCTTGACTTCTCACACCCGAATCTCGATGATGAAAATCACGTTGAGTTATTTGAATTGCCACCTTTTGTTTACGAGCACATAGGGTTGGAGTCATTGACCTTGTTTTCATGCAACTTTAGGGTTTCCTTGCTCAACAACTTCATTGCTTTAAAAACCTTTTCATTGGGGAGGGTAAAATTGTCATATTCTAGTTTCAAGGACTTGGTATCAAACCTACCATTGCTTGAGAATTTGAGTTTGAACAAGTGTTGGGATTTAGAGTACATTGACATTTCTTCAACAAGGCTAAGGAGTTTGGCGATTGAAGGGTGCTCAGATCTTCGAATTGGGATCAGTATTGATGTTCCGAATTTGCGGGTTTTTAAGTATTTGGGAGAACTAATTAGTTTCGACATAGAGTATTTCAATAATATGGTGGAGGCAGATATCGATTTCGGGTTAGAGACTGAGTTTGATGATTATGGTGATCTTCTTTATCAACTCATTGGTAATATTTTTCGCGTTAGGATTTTAAGTGTATGCAGTTACATGCTCCAGGTACATTTTCTTGTTTTATTCAATTTTTGTATATTACCTTTGATGATTTATTTTTATTTTCACGAATGTTACTTCACATTTTATATTTGTTGCATTTTAATGAATATTCGCCGTTTAGGCTACGCACCGAAAGTCTCCAAATATAAGAACTCGCATTACACCATCATATTGTATATTATTGTGATATAATGGTATCATACGAACTCTTATAATTTTTTTAATATAATAATTTATAACACTTTCGTGCATGTTTAATAACATGGATTATTAATCACGATCCATCGTAGAAATAAAGCTAAATTTGATTATTTTGAATTATTTTTTGTTCTCATTAAAACTTGTTTCGCGTTACTTATTCTTTCATCAAATTTTGGTAGATTATTGATTCATCTCAACGAGAACTTTTAGAAAAATATAAATAATATATGATCCAAACATTTGTTTATTTTTTTTTTCTGATTTTAGATTATTTTTGTCATAAAAATAATGTTTTCAAGTTTCTGGTCATATTTTTTGTACTTTTTAAAATTTTCTTATCGAGAAAAACCAATAATTTATAAAGTGTGATTTTTTTTTTGAAATTGCATAATTAATTTGCGAAACTAAAATAACTTGTTAATTTATTATTTTTTTTGGCCGATTAAATTTTTTTAATTATTTTTTTGTTCAAAAAAATAGGTAATTCCATCTGCAGAGGAATACCCATCAATGGAACCACCTCTGTATGGGGTCCAACGTTTGACACTGAAGACGGCGTTGCACGTGCACGAATTTCACGGAATAACCTTCTTCCTCAGCATTTGTCCTAATTTGGAATTTCTCACTGTTGATCTTGTCCCCTCAAGAATAATATTCCAAGTGAGTGAAGTTAAAGATTAATCTCAATCCTGTTTTATTTATTATTTTTCTCGTCTCAATTTATTTATTTATTTATCTGACCTAAAATAATTTAACTTATTAAGAAACATTAATCCGAAAGAGAAGCGTATAAACAATTTCAGACATTTAAAAAATAAAAGATGACACAGAAAATAGGACAAGGAGAGTAATAAAAATCATATACAATACGTGTTGATTAATTTTTGACACAATGAATGAGTCACAGACACAATGAATATGGTATGATCTATATAAGAAACTAATGCTTTCACTTGTTTAAAAAACACGATGATTCATCCACCGTAGGCCACATGACTTATAATCTCCCTCTCTCATTTCGCTCTTTGCGTGTCTCTCTCCCACCCATCATATATAACCATTGTCATCTCTCTCCTCAAATACTCTCCATAACCATGACTTGTCTTTCTCTCTCCCACCCCTTGCTCTCCTCTCTTTGTTGTTCTCTCTCTTTCTCCCTCCCCTCAACCATCCACCATAACCATGTCGTCTCTCATCCTTTTTTTGGAAGGCAAAGGTAGTATTATGAAACTGGAACATATGGTTTATAATAGAATTTTTATTTCCACATTGTTCATGTTCTTTGTAACATATGGTGTATCATAGAATTTTAATTTTGATAATAATGTAAGTAACAATAAAATAATATATATTTATAACCGAAGTATCCAGTCGGTTTGACACTAAGCTGGGGTAAAGCTTATTTTGTATTGTTTGCAAAAATATGTTATAAAACATATTTTCTGTTGTTGTCTTTTGTTAAAATAAACATATTTTTAATTTTTAATTTTTTTATGAACAAGAAACAAAAATTTGAATCGTTACCAAATGGACCCATAGTGTTGCTTCATAATTCTATGGAAACAAAAAAACGTACAAAAAATTAACTTCACATAATGTGCTAAATTTATCGTTACGTGCGTAGTTAGAAGCACTAGATAGACAACGTCCTCACATGGTACTTTTGGGGAGACTAAAATAGCTAGGTTAAGAGATAGCAATATCCCTACAAATTTTGACCAATTCAAGATGAAATATGAGATTGCTCTCTCTCAGTAAAATCAAAATATATAAAGTTGAGCTAAAAGATCCCGATTCAAGAGAAATTCATCAGAAAGCGGTATAATTTACATTAGCTTTTATGTTTTCTTTTTGAACCCCAGCTCACTTCATAACCATAATATATATATGTTTTGTGTTTTTTGGCATCAAATTTAGGAGAGGGGAACACATCTGGAACTGGGAGAACATGAGTTCGTGAGCAATTACAGGCTTAGAAGGGTGCATAGATGTGTGAAAAGAAGTCTGAAGGTGGTGGAATTTAAGGGATTCAAAGGGGAGAGGAACGAAATTTTTATGATTAATTATCTACTATGTTATGGACTTGTTCTAGACACTCTCAACATTGTTTTGAAAAAGGAAAAGGGTCCTAACGCCAAGGAATTGGAGTCCTCGTACCGCCAGAATGCTCAGATGTTGCTGCAGATGCACAGAGTCTCAAGGTCTCTGCGTATAGTTATCACTTAATGTTTCAAAAAGTCTAAGATCAATACACCCTTGTGTGTATATAGATTCGGACACTGATGTATTTGGAATTGTCCGATCCACGTGAAACCTGCAATGTTTTGAAGGACCTTATGTGTATCGAACGGTTTCGGAACACATTTGTGTTCGAATCTATATATACATGTAGTCTGTGTTACTAGACTTACTTTAATTTAATGTTTTGGACATCCACATGAGAAATAAATATTCCAAACACAAGGAGTGTTAGTGGCACTTTTGTATCTGTATTTGCGATGTAAAGTGAGTTTTGTTCTTGAATTAAGATTCTCGTTACGGTTTTGTTTTGATCATATTTTAGCTCTCTTTAACTTGGCATCAACCGGCATTGATCATGTTTTAGTTCTGTTAAACTTGACATCAACCGGCAAATGAATTTCAGATATTGATACTTACTTAATTAAATAGCCATTCTTTCACAAAGTGTTATTGTGCGATATTCCCGAGTTGCCAAATCAATCAATTCTTATTACAAGAGCCAAAATAATTCAGTTGTATGCGAGTAGGCGACCCTCCCGTAGAAAAAAATTGGTATGGCATTAGAGGAAAGTTTTGTACTTAATTTGTACCATCCGAGGATCATCTAGCTAGATTGGAATCTTGATCGATAAGAACAAAAACTCCTTCCGTACGGCTACGACTACAACTAATGGGTCTTAAAAAAGGGGTAAAATGCACTGACTTCCCCTGAGGTTTCTAACAATTGCAAGGACCTCCCTTGAGGTTTGAGAAATGCAGTAACCTCACCTACTTTTGAAACTATTATCTTCTTTCCTCCCTGCCGTGAAATTAAAGCCGACGGTGTTAATTTTGGTCGTGGAATATCTATTTTACCCTTTGACTGTACTGAGGAATATTTTCACTATGGACTAAAATGCACTGACCTCCCCTGAGATTTCTAACAATTGTAGGAACCTCCCCTATGGTTTTAAAAAATGTATTGATGAATTTTAACTCATGAATTTTTTTATTTTTTAAAATAAAATAATTTTTTTATAAAAGCGGATCTGAGTAGTGTTTAACTCCAAGTCGTTATTATTTTTTTCCTATTCAATTGTAAGGAAATAATAAAAAATAATTAAAAAATTGAATTTTGATACTTTTTTGGAGTTAACTTATTAAGAAAGTAGCGAGTTCCACACTTAAAATTTTTCTGTTATAATTTACATCGCAGAAAAATCTTAAAGAAGCAAAAAAAAATAGAATCAACTCTTTGTTTAAGTTTTTTTGTATTTGTCGATTTTACCTCAATTTTTTATAAATTATTGGTTCGTCTTAACTTGATGGATGCATTTTGATGAGGAGATACCAGGCGAAGATTATTTATGAAAGTCATAGGATATATAAAAAGATTCTCTAATTACGGAAACAAGAATTGTCGTCCTCCTACAATATATGGACTAACAACATGTGAGATAAATAAAACGACTCAGTGTGAAACCTTGCTGGAGAGTATTTCTCCATCGAATTGCATCTGTCAGTCAAATTTTGATTGCCCACTTCTCTTATAATATTGTACAAATAATATACCAATAACTGATGAACTTGAATTCATTTTACAAGTGATCAACACGTCTACACCAATTTTGAAACGTCAATTGAAATTGTGACTAGGAATTCACATTCTCTTGGGCTCTCCATAATAATCATCTGTCACATTCCAATTCTTGAACATGTGTCACTCAATTGTGACCAATTTTTCAACACTCCTAGTGCACCACATGAGCATGTTTTTGACATTTGTATACCTAGGAATGGAAGTCCATAACTTTTCTCTTATTACAGATGGAGCCCATCTTTTGTACTTTTTTATTCACATTGTGACACTTCCAAAATATTTTTATCTCTAGACATTTTCGTTAATTTTTTTTTCATTTTCAAATATTTTTCATCATTAATGAACTTTTTGAGAATTTTAACTATATATTTTTACTTTTTAGATTATTTTTATCAAGACAGATGACTAATTCAAAAAAATTAAAGCGAATATGATAAGAATTAAAAATGACAAAAAAAAAGTAATATTATTATTGAAAAATTACATGAAAGGAGACCAGAGCACTTTATGGTATTTAGCCAACTCAAAACTTGGGTTACAACAAATCTTACTCCACACCACTTGGAAGCCTTTTTGTGCGCACACGGCGTGTTGTGCACCAAAACGATATCGTTTTGACACACAAAATACTTCGAACAATTAAGGCAGTGTTCGAGTAGAATTTTGTGCGAAATAACGTCGTTTTGCTACACCACTGGAGGGAGGGGGCCGGGAACCCAATCCTCAAAGGATCAAGTAGGCACCACCACCTACTTCTATGGTAAAAAAGAAAAAAGAGGATTTTTGCACAAGAAAAAGAAAAAAGAAAAAGAAAAAGAAAATCCCATTTTTACCCCTGTGATGGCTATGTACAAATGAAGAAGGATTTAGAAGTCAATAATGGGTTCACCAAGAGTCAAGTTTCTCTCGAGAGTCCAAGGCAAATTAAAGAGCTTGGCCATAATAAACTTGAAGATTTTGTTCACATTTATGTTGTGGGCAGCACTTGAGAAGAACAGAGTGGCCTTCATAGCTCTTGCATATCCCCTTGCCTGTGGTGCGTTGTTCACATCATGAAATAAAAAACCCATCATTATTTTCAGATCCTACTTTATTATACATGTAAAGATATTTATATATATATATATATATATGCCTAACTTTCAAGTTTCAGCTCATCTCCAACGCGGAGAGAGAGAGAGAGAGAGAGAGAGAGAGAGATGTCGTGTGTGAATTGACACAGAGACTAAAAGAGACTAATAATTCTCCCAAACATTCTTGTCATTCAAGCACATCACATGTGGACACCCACTCCCACAAAAAGGAAAAATAAATAAATAAAGATTGGGGTAAATTACACTAACCCCCCTGAAATTTCTAACAAATGCATTACCTCCCTTGAGATTTTTGAAATTTTAGACTTCCTGTATTTTTTAAACTATTATACAGTTATCTTCCTTACCATTACAACTAGTCAGACATCATTAGTTAAACTACTGAAATTTTACGTTCGGATTTTTATTTTTTTTTGATAAAAATGAACTAGACATAGGTTCTATCATGTCCAAAACAACCTACGTTGAATTTTTAAAATTTTTCTGAAGCCAAATTATAGAATTTTTTTATATTTTTCGAGTTATGATTTTGAAAAAATCTCAAAAAATTAACACAAACTGTTTCAAACGTGATTGAAAATTTTAACATTATTTCTAACACGAAATTTTAACAGATTAACTAATGAAGTTTGATTGATTTTAACAGCAATAGATGTAAATGTATAATAATTTCAAAAATAAGTTAGGCTAGAGTAATTTCAAAAATCTTCAGGGGTCATTATATTTATTAGAAATCTCAGGGAGGTCAGTGTAATTTACCCAAAAGATTGGGGTAACTTCTTAACTTGCACAATGAATATTTTCATAAATAATATTTCGCTCCAAAATATATCAACTTGTACTTGATTAAATATATTCCAAGTGGTTTTCTATTTCCTTAGAAAAAAATATAATAAATAATTATATACCTGGGTCACAATAGTCCACTGCAAATCTGGCGGAAGTTGGACAAAATCGTCGAATTTGGTCCCAATAAGTATTGGAATTGCCGTCTGCGCCCAAATAACACACAAATCATTAACTTTTAGAATAATGATATATGAAGAAGACATGCTGAATTAGGTGATGTTTTAAAACCTGAAAACCGGAGTGAACCGAAAAAGAGATCGGATGAACGGCTCACTGGTTCAACTGCAAGTGAACCGTGACGTAATGAAAATGTTTTATATTCAATGTGATTTTGAAAGCTAAACTATAAAGAAAAAGAAGAAGAGATGGTGTTTATGTGTATTTTTAGAGGTTTAAGTCCTGGATTTGGGGCCGTGGAGCCGTGTTGTGCAGTGTGCACAACAGAGCGCATTGTGCGTCAAAACGACGTCATTTTAGTACACTAGAAGTTATCTAAACAGTTGAGAAATGTTTAGGTAATTTTTGTGCGCTTAACGACGTCGTTTTGATGCACCACACGACCTATTATGCGCAATACACAATAAACTCCCCCACTACATTAGTCCCGTATTTGAAACAATATGAAGAAATTAAGCCCCTTTAACTTATATCAATAGACAAAGACGCACCCATTTCCTGCTGCTTTTGTTGTAGTGACTGCCACGTGGCAGTGCATTGCCGGGTGTGGTGTGCTAATTTGTTTGTGACTTGGATGCATTTTTGTCGAGATTTATGTAACAAAGTCTAATTGTGGGCTGACTCCCTGCATTCTAACTAGAAAAGTCTAGTGATGTGCTTAGATTTACGAATTAAGCGATTCGTGACTCAGACACATTCATCGATATTTTGAGGCAAAAAAGTTGAATTTTAGGGGTGACTCCACGTTTCAATCAAAAAAGTCGATTGCTATGTTTAGGTCAACGAGCAAAATGGTTCGTGACTCGAGCGCATACGTCAAATGTCTAAAATTTCTATTTATAAAACCAGTCGTTTCTTTTGAATCGTGAAGGGTTCAAACGATTCACCAATTTAGAAGCGATTCTTGGTAGTTCAAAATGGGTTAAAGTAACAACTTACTCCCTTTTCAGTATTAAACGGACCGAAAACCTAATCAGACAATAGGCATCTACAGTTCTGGACACAATTGTATTCGAATCTAAACACAAAGGAGTTAGGTGCGGACAAACTTTCTCCAAACCAAAAGAGAAGAAATTGTGGGATTTTAGTACTTGGGACAATTGTTGTTGATATTTTATTATGTAGGACCCCAGGACAGTAATTTCACAGGGTCCCGGGTGCTGAATACGAAATATCATCAAAATGATTAAGGAGACTTTGATGTTTTCCTCCATAATTGTACCAAACTACTGCTTTTTTATTTAATAATTAGATCATCAATAACCTCCAGTTTTGGCACATCACCAACAGAGCCCCACCCCAACCAAAATTTATAGTTCTACCCACTGCCACAATGTGGTTTTTAACCAACCCTCTCTCTCTCTCTCTATATATATATATATGTGTGTGTGTAGAAAATCACTCAAAAACAAACATTTCTGGCCAAGATTCATTTCGGGTACGACTCGCTTCGTGTCGCATTTAAATTTAAACTGGAGTCTTTATTTTCTAGAAATTTTTTCTAACGTTTAACACGGCGCATAAAGGATTTGTCGTTTTGGAATAAATACTAGTACTAAACTGTTAAGGATATTCGACAATTATATGAGGCTGATTGACAACGGAATGAGAGACTGTTTCCTTATAATTAACAGTGGGAAGGCCACGCTACCTACGAGAACTTTTTTTCACTATAATTAAAATGAGAAGAGAAATGCAAATAAGGTAATCTTAGAGTCATAGACTGTAACTTTAAGTACCTGATTCCATTTTCTTGCTTGGTTGTACCATCCAATAACACTGCAATTACCCAGAAAACAAAGAAAAATTCTTCAAATTGAAACTAATCCAAACCCATATAAATATTAAAAGTGTGTGTCTATATATATATATATATTGATTTGAGCATACCTATTTAGAGTACACCGGCTAGTAAGATCAAACATGAACAAAATTGCTACAGCATCTTTACAAGCAACAGGAACTTGATCAAGAGACTTATGGTCTCCTACAAAGAAAAAGAACTAAATATATAACAAACCAATACCAATAAAGAGTTAATAAAGTAAATCAAAGAACCAAACAGAGTATAATCAACTAACCTCCTACATCCCATATTCTGAAAGCAATTCTTGCACCTTGAACAACTAATGTCTTATCCATTAGATTCAACCCTTGTGTCTCTAAACACCTCTTCTCTTGTTCATCTCCTACATACTTGATCTTCAAACCAAAAAAAATCCCCCCAAAAAACAGAGATATTAAAGAAATATATTAGCAAAAACCCAGAAATTATATTTAAAAAATATTTAATTGACTTACCACAAAGCTTGTTTTTCCAATTTGGCAGTCACCCAATATACTGATTTTCAGAGTAACCAAATCCGAATCCAAATCCGAATCCGAATCGTACCCACTACAGGTCGGATCATGGGGGTCTAAACCCAGACCCAACTCCATAGCTTCTATCGCCGGGGAAGAAAACCGGCGAGACAAACGGCGGTACCGACTGGGTCTCCCTACGGAGCAAAAAATGATTTTATCCCAAATGAACCTGAAGAATTGCCGGAAAACCGATACCCTTTCCAGAATACTCCACTTGATCTTGACGTGAACGATCTTCCGGCAGAGTTGCGTCATCTTCCCGGCGGAATCGTGAATGACTTTATCCATGGAGAAAAATGGTGGCTTCTCGTTTGGTCATTGTTTTTATCTGGTGGATTTGGGTTTCGGGGGGCTTAAGTCCATGGGAATAGTAGGGGCGGTTGACCGGTATTTTATGATATTCCCAAACAGTCCGTAATGCCGGCTTCTTGGTTTCAACGTAGGCGTGCGTGTTTAGGGTATTTAGGTCAATTGAGGTATGCAAAATGCAACTTCCTTATTTATATTGGATAAGTCTTAGAAACACATATTTTTGGATACATTCAGACAGTCCAAAATTACTAGATGCATATGGAGTTAATAAATTATTAAGAATTCTATGTGCATTCAAAGGTTTCAGACACAGATGTGTACGAAATATCTGTGTTCCTAGCATTACTCATTTAAATTTGGGTATTGTCAACTATCGTTCACTGGTTGGTGAATAATATGCACATAATTTTAAATAAATAAGAATATCATACATATTTTTTATATATCAACACATATTTATAGATATCAATACACATTCTAGAATATCGATATATCTTTTATATATTCTTCACAATTAAATGGGCAACGATTAGTATTTTTCTTTTATATTTTGCTACTTAGGGTATTTTTGTCATTTAAGATAGTGATTTTTGTTTTTTTGTTTTGGTGAATAAGCTTGTTAAGGAGGGAGCAGTGGAGGAATTTTTGGGTTTAGGCAGTGTCAAGAATTTAATATTCAAATACCCCAAAAAATAAATTTAATATTCAAAAAGCAGTGGTTAAGAAAAAAAAGGGTTAGGAATACAATAAGATGAATACATAAAGTAGCCGAAAGTTCCATCCGGTTTCGTTATCGAGTTTAGTTTTGTACACCCTCAATTACATGGAATCACTTTGAGTGTCAGTGTTGATGATCGAAATTGTCAATTTTATTCAGATTATAAAATGATCCAAACACTTTGAGTTATAAAAAAAAAATCCTTTAATTTTCCGATATAAACAAGACCCGGACTTCTAGTGATGTCTGCAGGCGAGGAAATACAGAATGTGAGGTGCATAACACCAAGGAATAATTGGATGTATAGCATGAGCACTGAAATTATGATGTTAGTGTGTGGCTAATGGATCAAATGGCTGTTAGCTAACTATCAGGGGCGGAACTAAGATCGGAAGGTTGGAGGTCGAGATGTAATTTTAGGGGGGCTAAAATATAATTTAGGGAGCAAAATCTAATTTTTATTTTATAATTTTCAAAATTTATATTTGGGTCACCAATTTTTTTTTAAAAAATTTGGCGTGGGTTCACTTCTCCTGATCTCTTATTGGTTCCGGCCCTGACCGTTGCTTAATCATGGTAGCATTGGTAGCGTCAACTTAGCCAACCTAAAGTTCATGACCCATTACTTGGTTTAGCTCAAGCATACGGAATCATGATTTTCATCCTACGGTCCACATTGAAGCAAAGTTGCCAAGTTATAAACAACTCGGAATTCCTTAAATAATGATTGTTTGTTGGATCTAGATCAGGGGACTTTAAAGTAGGGACATTGTTACATACACCCCCTGTATTTTGAGCCATTTTAAATCACATCCCTTTAACTTTATTTTTTGATTTTTACACCCCTGCACTTTCAAGTAAAGTGAAAGATGGGTGAAAACATACACAAACACACACATATATGTATATATATTCTCTATATTCAAATACCTTTAATGTGGAATTTGAGTTGGTTTGAACAGAAGATTTTTTTTTTAATAAATTAGCTAATTTGTATCAGTTTAAGCAAATTTTGATTAATTTTGAAGAATCAATCATATCGTTTACTTACAAAAATTTCAATTAAAGGTAGAGTTTTGTTCTATATAGACTGATCCATAAAAATTGATAGCAATTTGGAGATTTCAAACATGAGACCTTAAGAGAGAGTAAACTCTTAAGTTTAAAGCCTTGACTACCGGATGATGATTTGCTTAGATATAAAGTGGGAAGAGAAAGAAGAAATATATCATCTTTTGTAAGGATAATTTTGCCATTTGCTAATACATTTTGGAGGAAATTTTACTGCCGAACCTGTTCTACACAAATATTCATCAATTTTAACAGATAAGATAACAGTTTTACCTTTTCTGAAAGTAAAGGGGTATAAGAATCTAAAAATGAAGTTAAAGGAGTGTGAATTAAAATCGCTTAAAGTACAGGGGTGTAAATAAAAATTCCTCTTTAAAGTTTTGAAACCATATGGAATAAAGAAAAAGCTGTGACCTTCAGAGATTTAAAAAAAAAAATGAGAAGAAAAAGCTTTGTCCTATGACAAATAAATTCACTTCATGCTTTTGAAAAAAGTGTAAAAAACAGAATAAATAAATAAAAATATGCCCCTCTTTTGACAGCACAATGGCCCAAGAGAATAGCTTCTACTTTACTCTTTGGGCACATTTTTTTTATATTATATTAGATATTTAAGAGAAAAAAGTTAGGTTTTCTTTTTTATAATTAAAAAATTAGGAGGTTGAACAAATGTGAAGACCCACAAGAACCAAAGCACCATTTTTTCAAAGACCTAGCTCGGAACCAAAGGAACAACTTTCCTTCTTCGTTTTTGTGCCTTGACTTATTCTTTAATAAATGCTTTAAGAGGAAAATACTAACCACCGCTTAGGGGCCGTAGATAATATGTAAAAAGTATATCGATGTTCGTAAAATATATATTGATATCTGTAAATATGCATTGATATTCGTAAAATATGTATTGATATTCATATTTATTTAGCATTGTGTACATATTATATATCCACCGCTTAATTAAATTGTAGTTAGCAAATACTTTTTTTAGAAGCTACAAATGTGGAGGAGGAGGTGACCAACATTTTTTCTCCTCTCTCCAAAATTGGTTTTAAATTAAAGAGGTGTCAAATTTATTTAAAAGCTTATGTGGCAATTTGACATTAATAGAAACTTATCTCTTTGTGCGTGTTTGTGAGAGATTTTTTGTTGTGTTTTTAGATTTTGGGATTTTTAACCTTTTAGAATGCTGATTTTGGAATTTTAATTATGAGATTCTAATTATGGGATTCTCAAAACAGGCCTTTAGAGCCATAATATCAAAAGTAGGTCCGGAACTATTTTTGAAATTCTGATTTTGAATTCTAAAATTTTGTTACCATTCTACCTACAATTGCTCACTCACAATTTAATAATTTGATTATATTACCAAACACTTTATAGATTCATAATTTATTTTACTCAATTCTACCAAACACTTTACAAATTCTGATTATGAGTTTTCAGAATCTAAAATTTCATAATCAAAATCCCATAATCCAAAAACACATCAAAAAATCTCCCCCAACCACCCTCTCTACATATAGTGTCAAGTTTTGATTTATTCCACACACCCGTTAGTGAGCATTGCTTATTGGGTCTACAACCGTTTGCAGTTTCTCGTACTGTACCTATGTCGAGATCAAAGCGTATGGTTATTGTGAGATAGAAAGCCCAACAACTAGGTTTAACTCTAGCAAGAGACTATAGAAACTCAAACTTGGCGCTTTGACCTACTCAACTCGAGACTACACTGCTTAGATTTGACTTTTATTTTACTTGAATTCCTATATTTAAAGTCCAAACACTTAGAAAGTGAATTGTCGTCTCATGTCAAATTTGAAGCAAAATGAAGGGTGCCAGATTTATGTTGGATTCGGCTGTGTTTCAAAAAGTAAGTTTGTATCTACAATTCATACCATTTTTTCTTACTAAAATGCCGCGGGAGATTTGACTCTCTCCGTTGGAGATGCTTATGTATTTACAAAATTACCTTTCTCAAAATTTCGAAAGAACATCTACAACTTGACTATTTGATCTTACTTGCTTTTAAATTTTCCCCTCCCCATTGACTTTTGTTTTCCAACTAACCCCCAAGATGTGCTTTTTCCCATTTTCTCCCTTCATTTTACTTCTAAAGTCTTGTTAAGCTCCCTCTTTCACATATTAAACTATTTTCTAGTTTTTCTTTCCCATACTTTTTCTCACATTTCCCCTTATTCTTCTCTCGTGACCACTACTATTACCTCATTTTTCTACCACCATTGGTATAGAGACTATATATACACATATTATTCGATTACTCAGAGTGTCTGAACTAACTTACAAGCACATCGACTAATCTCAATGGGATAAATTCTGCTGTTAATTAACGAGGGTATCAAAAGAAGTCAAAACAAACCTCTGTATGGACTAAACTTATACGAGCGGATGACATCCGTGAGGTTTTAAATTTGAGACTTTAAGAGGCCATTGACCCTGTGTTGGTTCGTTCAATCTCTGATATCTTCTCCTATTTCTCGCCTTTTTTAAATTATGCCTTACCCTCTTTCTCTTTATCCTCTAGGACCGAGCTAATCCATAAGTTCGAAACTTTGACCACCAGACCAACCCCTTACAATTTATATATAATATATACATGCCCTCACTAACACAAAATCCTTCCCCCAACCAACCCATTTCAGTGTTAAAAACACTATCTTTCAACCAAAAACTTGCCACTAGTCAAACAAAATTGCACAGACTTTTAGTTCCTTCACCAACATCTATATTTCCTGAAAAGGAAAAGTCTTTCGTCCCAAAAACTTTCCAAGAAATTTATTCATAATTCAAAATGAACGGACTACTTTAAAATCCAAATGAATCCCTAACCCTAACGGACTACTTTAAAATTCAAATGAATCATAACCCTTAATTTTAAATTTGAAAATATTTTCAAATTTTTTATTTTAAGATTGTAACACTCCTCTATCTCAAAAGGATAATCCTTAAGTATTATATGAAAATGGCATGCACTAAAGAAAGAAGATAAGGTTGGTGCCGTAATTGTGAAGGATATAGGGATCTCCACTTAGATTAATTAATCAAAGGAAGTTGAAACCACTATTTCATTAGGTGAATGCAAAAGTGGGGGAGGTCTCTTTAGGGTGGCCATGGGGTGGACACCTAGCTAGAGGTTTTTGGATCTAAACCTCCCAACCACTTTCAATTTACTATTTGCTATTTAGGGTGGACGGTGGTCTTGGCTCATTTGGACCACACATAGTTCAATAGATTATTAATTGTTACAAAAGAATTGAATTGTTTATTTTTATAGGCAAAGAATTTTATAATTAATTTTTGAAAGGAGATTATAAAGATTAAAAGGGCCGGAGACAAACGAAAGGAATCACAACGCCCTAACTTGAATTCAATTTAATTTCATAGATTATTGTATAAAAAAATGGATTGTTCCGATCGAATATTATTGATATATAGCTTTATTAATGGATAAATTACACCAATCTCCTGTGGTTTTTGATTAATACACTGACCTCCCATTAAGGATTGAGAAATTTCTTTGATCTCCATTGCTTTTGAAACTATTATGTTGTTACCTCATTTGTTGTTAGAAGAAGTTAATTAAACGTCGTTAATTTATCTACGAAAATAATAATTTCTAAATTTTTTTAGCAAAGTAAACTATAATATAATTTTTATCACATCCGAAATTGCCTACGTTAAACTTTTGAGATCTTTTTAAAATTGAAACCGGCCGAGACAAATCTCCAAAAACTCTACCCGAACTTTGGTTTTGAAAAAATGTCAAAAAATTCAACATGAGTTACTTTGATATGATAAAAATTATGTTACAATTTATTTTGTCAAAAAAATTTCTGAATTTGAAATTTCAATAGCTTAATAGTTTGAAAAGGGAAAATCAGAGTAATTTTTAAAAAATCAAGAAATGTCAGCACATTTATATGTCAAAAATCTCAGAACAGATCGGTGTAATTCACCCTTTATTAAATGTATTCATAAGTATCTGTGGGTGTGTGTGCGCGCGCGCACACACCACATATGCAGCGCACTTCTAAAGATATATACGTAAAGATTTTCCATAATTGTTTAATTAAGCAAAGTTTAATTGTAATTAAAAAGAAGTCATCGTTATTTTTATTTCTTGTCCAATTACAAGAGGTCGACATATTTTGTAAGACAGATTTGGTGATGGTGATGGTGATGGAGATGAAACACCCATTATCTTTAAGATATAGATAATAGGGTTTGGTGGCATTTTTTTTAAAAAAGGGTTTACCGAACTAACTTGAAACGATCAAACAACCTAGTATTTTTTTCAATCTTGGGAGTTTATATATAGGGAGGGAGATATTTGTAAATTAATGATTGTATTTGTTAAAGGGATTATGAAATGATAAAGAGTTTTTTCTATAGACCCCTAACAAGTAGTATGATTAGGCATGGTTCTGCATACGTAGTTGACAAATAATCGAAAGGTCCTGGCCGTTATACACTCTAAGAATTACCATGATGTCCCTCATATATAATTTGACAAAGAGTTTTTTTTTTCTTGAGACCCCTAACAAGTAGTATGATCAGGTGTGGTTCTTCGTAGTTGACACCGGAAGGTCTCTCAACAATTGAAAGGTGTTGGCCGTTATACACTTCAAGAGTCACCATGATGCCCCATGACAACTCATTCATGTCTACCATTGAAGATTACCATACAAGATGCGCATGATTCTTCCGTTACGGAAGTTCATACGACAAATTTGGTCATGGTGATGGATATAAAACATCCTTATCTTTAAGCTAGGTGATTAATAGGGGTTGGTGGCATTTTCCTTTTTTTTAAAAATGGGTTACCGAACTTAAAACGATCAAACAATCTTGGCAGTTTATATGTAGTGAGAGAGAGGGAGAGAGAGATGCGTAATGATTGTATTTGTGAAGTGGATTTTGGTATACAATTTGATAAAGATTTTCTCGAGACCCTAACAAGTAGTATGATTAGGTGTGGTTCCTTGTAGTCGAATTTTCCACCTTTTTAGTCTTTTCGTACCAGACATTTATACTCTTGCCACGTAATTACCAAAAGGGAAAAGTTATTGCATAGTTCTAGAGCACCATTACGTGGTGCTTCGACATCCCTCTCTACTATACGTGTGACCAATGACTAAGTGTATAGGTTCCACATAAATATGTGGTTGGGAGGAATATGAGTGTGACTAATCTGATTCGATCTGGTGAGGAGAAAAAATTCGGATTGAAATGAAAAATTCGGTTTAAAATTTCTCAGACTGGAATCGTACTAAACTATTTTGATTTGGTTCGATTCGATTTTGTTAGACCAAGTCTAATGTAAAAAAATTAAGTTTTTTTATTCATAAATAAGCTATCAATAAGCCAATCCCACTATAAAAAACTACAGATTACAGAAAATTAAAACAATAAAGATTACAAATAGAATACAGATTAAAAGACAAATTCATATTATAAATAATACATATTAAAAAAATAGGTTTTTTTATTTTTATTTTGGTCCGATTCTGTTTTTAGGGTCAGAAAATTGAAACCGAACTAATCTTTTTCCAGCACACTAATTAATTCGGAGCGGACCAGACTAGACCCGTCTAACTAAAAAACAGGACCAAGCGTTGGATTCAGTTTTTTAATTTTGTTCATTTCATTGATTTCTATGAAGGGTACCACAAATGTAGTATCTGATCAAGACCATTAAATAATTACTCGGGATTGTAAATTGCCCAAAAAGCCTCTAAAAATCAGTTTAATTTCACAAATTCACACAAAACTTTGTCCAGAGTTTAATTGAAAGTTCCATTATTGGTCGGCGGAATTGTTCTTTTAAAAATTAGTCGAGGTATCACTACTACAAACAGAGCTAAAGATCACGGTTTTTAATTGTGATCGTTACCTTTTAATCTCGATTTTCATTCCGTGGTGTATCGGGGTGTAATGAAAAGTCTGTCCTTTTTTATCCCGCTTACAATCCGTAATCTAAAACGGCACAAACAATCTCAGTATTGTAAAAAATCATAATTAAAGGTACCATATCCCGTGATTAAAACACCTATCTAACATCTCGATTTTGTATAAAACCGAGATTATTGGACACTAACAATCACGGTTGGATTATAAACCGTGATTGTAAGTTATTCTTTATAATATCACGGTTGCATGATATACCGTGATTATAAGTTATTCTCTGTAATAAATTAATTTTCACTTTTTTCTACAAATCAAATTAAATAATACCCCCTATTCGATAAAATAACCCATAAAAATCACATTTTAATAGCACCGAAAAATCTTGTCTAATATTAACCAAAAAATCCATTACAGAATATGCTGCTCAAGGCTATCTACAAAAAAATCCATAACTAGTGTATCCAATTCCATTTCAAACCAACAATCTGTTAACAAAATTAGAAGGTAAACTAAATTGCAAAACAAAATCATCAGCGTCAAACCAACAACAGAAGCAGAAGCAAAACAAGCTCTTCATCGCCAAACTCATCAGCAGAAGTGCCAAGCTGCACACAGCAGCTGCCTCAACAGAAGTTACACCACCAAGAATCAACCAGAAGACTCCAACAAATAGGTAAACATTAGGCACAACAAAAAAGAGAACATTTAGGATTCTCCTAATGGAGTAGACATGCAAACAATCACAAATTCTTGAAACTCACAGAGTCAAACCACCTTTCTTAGATTGACGCACAAGGCATCATTAGCGAAACACCATCATCAAATTTTAAAGAAAATCAAAGACACCATTTTAAAAAGGACAAGGAAAGTCATGAATTACCATCATAAGCCGTACTTTAGAGGTTATGTTCCAAGACTAAATTTATCCATTCAACTCGTACTTCATCTATCTCAGCCGTGGTATAAGTCTTCTTCCCATTGAACTGCAAAACATAAAGAACAAGTGAAGAGAAGATTTTTTGTATACTTTATTTTGATGAAAATAGTGAAATAAACTAAGTAATCTCACATCACGTTTGCGGAGGATGCTCTCATCTTTAATAAGGTCTCTCATGTATCTCATTACGTAAAAGTCACATTCAACATTTGTAGGTTGTTGCGGGCACTACAGAAGCAATTTTTATCATGATTAGAAAAAAGACATTACCATTTATGACATACAACAAAGAAAGAAGATAAGTCGATACCTGAACTTGTTTCCAAACAAGACTTCTTCTAGTGTTTCTCTTGGTAGAATCGTAAATCTTTAAAGCACTTCACAAAAAGTAATATAAAACTATCAATCAGTTGAATGGAATAAAAACTATTAGCTAATCCACTCCAACAATTGATGAACTTACGCATTGAATATAATCTTAAGGTTGTGATGGATTTCACCGTCAACTGAATCAAGATAGTAAGCTGTTGGAGATGATAGATCTATGACTACTAATATCCAATGATACCTATAATGTAACAAGTGATAAATGTATTATCCTTAAGCACCTCATAAATTAAGAATTTAGAAGAAATTACTTACCCCAAATTGTGAGGAACGAAAACAAGTTGTTCACTACCAGCATCCTTGAGTGAACTTGCAAGCATTGATGATTTTGAAGATCCACCGAATTTGTTTGTTCCACTAATGGCGGAAGGGTTAACAAATAGAAACCTTCGCTCAAAGTTTGAAGACTTAATAACATGATAGAGATGACTGAAAATGCCGAAAAACAATCGTTATATGAGTATTTGATAACTTAATAAATGTATTCATGTAATATTACTCCTCTAACCTGATATACAGCATGATGCATGCAACAGATATTTCTTTCATTTCAGAAATATACTCCATATCTACTCTTTGAAGTGGCACCACAATCTCCTCCCCAAATATGTCTTTGTCAAGCAAAATGTTATATGCTTCATTGTATTCAAGATGCTTCACAAAGTCGTCAAAAGACCGAATAGATTCCAAATTCTTTTCAAAATTCATATTCTTTGACATTGCCTAGTTAAATAAGAAGTTTATCTAAAAAAAAAGTGCAAGATATGGAATAATTGGAAGAACCATATGAAAAATACCAAATTACAATATATATTGTACCTTGTTGCTATCTCGTCCAGAAGTTTTTTGAGGTCCCTAAATTAAAAACAAATTCAAATATAAGTCAACAATCTAGATATAAAAACTAGATATATCCAATTCCCATCTAGAAATATACTTTTATGAGAGGATTAATACCTTATTACCATATCCATGATTTTTCGAAGTAATACTTGTAAGTAATACTAGATCTTTAGGCCAAGCAACATGATATCCAGCTGCCTCTCCAATAGTATTCACCTCCCCCAATATTGGTATAGGAAGAATGGCGTCTTTGTCTATTACCAAATCAATTGACACACGGACATTGGCCTCTCCTAAGGTTACCGCATGAATTACTTCTTCCGGTCCGACTTTATCAAACATCGTACCATGAGCAACAATGTTATCAAGGGTCCCCAAAGCCAATCTACAAGGTTTGCTCTAGAACAATAAGAACCATCAATCAACAATTCTAACTAGTAATACGAATAACAACATGACCCCACAACTTTTTAAAAAATTAAAATAATTTCCCTTTTTCAGTGTCGGATTAGAGGCATGAGGTATGTCATTCATTTTTCTCATCCCAACGTTCATTCTGCTTGAATCATGTTGCAGGGTGCAAATGTCATAACTTTTCATGGTGTTTGAACTTACATGTTCAGATTGTGGTGTATGAGAGTTTTGTTGATTCATTGAAGTTAGTTGGCCTTGGATTTGTACCATAATTCTCTCAAGCGATTTAATCTTTTCTTCGCAACGTGAATGAGTACCACGTCTAGGTATGTTAAAGTAGGCAGTCGGTGTTACAAAATCTCCTATGGCCCGTAGCCGACCAGAATGTTCAGGTGTACCCAATGCCAATGTCAAGATATCATTGCTTCCTTCAATAGTTAAACTCCCCTCTTGTGAAAGTTTGATCAGCTCATCCTACAACAAACATTGACATAGTTATAAAAAGCATTAGAACTTGATGAATTAAATTTTAACCTTAATGAGTTGATATAAATAGCTTTACAATCTTTGATGCTTGTTGCTTGATTTCCTCATTATCATACTCTCCATTTTTGTTTTGACGAGCCTTCTTCCATAGAACGCTTCTATCCAAATGTTGAACACCTAAATTTACACCCTCACCCACACCCACATCTTCACCCTCAACAGCATTGGAATTAGTACCGTTCACTGCTTTTCTTTTTTCATTTATCTATGAAACAATTAACAAGAAATCAAGCAGTGAAAGCATATTAGAAATAGATTCACATAAATACAAATGGTTATTAATTTCAAATCACTAACCTGATCTAGTTCAAATTGAGCATAGCCCAACCGACTGAGCTTATGATGATATATGTTTTTACTCTGTCTACCTCGTTGTTCCTCGCTATGAATCTTTAAATGTATAAAAATCAGTTAACAATAGTAAAGAGGACTCCAAAAGAAATGGCATGCAGTTCATGCATACGCACCTCAAAATCTTTTGTCAATCTATATTCAAGAAACGCATCCCATTGTCTCTGTTCGATGAAACCATAACTCGTTGGTGGTCTTGAAATGAGCTCTGGGTTTGATTTATGTGCACGTATGTACTTGGTCAAAGCTTTTCTGAATGTCCTACAGTTGGTTGCGATAGAAGACAAAGCTTGCTTCCTACTACGTGGATCCACATCAAATGCCAACTATAAAAGGGATGAACAAAGCAATTATATTACAACTTAAATATGTTTTGTTTCGTTGATGAATTCTAATGTAAACATGTCTTACTTACCTCCACACAATTCCATAACTTATCTTTCGTTTCCCGTGGCACCTTAGACCATTTAAGGTCTATAGGTACCATTGTACGATCCAAGACTCCAAGATAGCTTGCATATTTTGGTTTTGATTTGCCAACAGGTTGACCATAATCGTTGTACTCAAGAGCTTGTCGTACACCAGAACTCCTTTCCTTTATAAGACTTGGAAGGGTAGTTGGACCTCTAACTTTCTTGTTCTTACTTTGCAACTTTGGTAACAAATTGTTATCCTCCCCATTACTTGGCAAATTCTGCGATGACCCCATCCTGCGATATGAGGAAAAGTATGAGAGATGTGAACAACAATTCATGTCACACCCCAAATCCGGGAGCATGACCGGCCATGAACCACGTACCAAACATGGAACACGAAGCCTAAAAATAATAGTCAAATAACTTTAAGAAAAGAAAATACAGCAGTATTAAATAAAATCTGAGAAATTTTAGAAACACTTTTCTTTAGAAACGAGGCATAAATATCCCATGGCCTCCAACTCCAAACAGAATAACTAAAACGCTAATGAACGAAAGTAATAACATCGTGGAACATGAATAAATAAAATGCAAATGCCCTAGAGGTCCAAACGGTAAGTCCCGATAAAGCCGCATAGTCCTTAACTACTCTCCATGCACTAACTTGAAAAAAAATGGTCAACCTGATTAACAAACTTCCGAATAAATACCAAATGCCAATAAGTCGCATTTGTACTAAATCAACAATAATCTGAGAATCACAAAATAGATTGGGAACCATAATCACTAAGTATACCAAATGCCAAATGTTTTTTCAGGGCTTAGCCCGTTGGATCCAACACCGTACTTAGAGTCACAAGGGATGGCGCCCAAGTCTTTTCCCTAAGCCGATCCGGATAGAGTCACCACGGTATTTCACGGGTCTTTTTCCTAATCCGTTGAGCACTAGAGTCACCACGGTATTTCACGGGTCTTTTCCCTAGAGGTCAAAGTCACCACGATATTTCACGGGTCTTTCCCTTAGACTTTTTAACAAACATAAACATGGTCCTGACAAATAAAGAACAACGGTCAACCGGGGTCACCTGCACCAGGTCTATTCCCCATGCCGCTGTACAGTTCTCAACAAAGGGTCGGTCAACGAATAAATAACATGACAATTAACAACGATACATAATAAGAATAAATCCATAGAACCTTGTATGCCAAAGGGTACATCAATTCCAATAAAACATGAAGTCAACGAATTAAATTACTAAATGAAAAGGATAGATAGGCACAAGAGGAGTTCAAAGAATCGGATCACATACTAAACCACTCACCTGGATCTCAACGAACGCAATATGAAGTAACCCGCTATACAGCTTAAGGAATTCATAAAGCTTGGATATCTACAGAACTGATGCACCTCCTCTCGGGTGAATCTCTCTCTCTCAAGCCACCACTCTCTCTGTCTCTAGAAGCCACAGCTACAATGAATCTAGGGTTTAGTTATTTCCTCTCTGGCAGTATACATAAAAATAAGAACGTACCCTTATTTCTATATATATTGGGATGTGTCGAGGAATATATTTTCTGTGTATTCTTCTCCTAAGTGAATCCCTAATTTATCTCTAACTGAAAGAGTGAATCCCTAATTTATCTCTAACTGAATCCCTAAATAGGCTATATTATCCCTAATTTATCTCTAACTGAATCCCTAAATAGGCTCCTAATTATATGTCTACTATTTACATAGTCAACAGGATGAAATGGCCCACTCTCTTGAAAAAGAAATAATAAGCCCAACCCACACCAAAATTTGGCAGCCCAAAAATATATAGCTTATAATATAAAAAAAGATATATTATATAGCCGATGTGGTTGAAAAGTGTCTCAAAATTTATGATACAAAATAAATAAAAGTATACTGAATAATTTTTTTTAATAGAAAATAACATAACACGTTCAATCAATTTAAAGAAAATATTTGGGGTGTTACAATTCAAAGTAATATATTAAAGTCATGGGCTAAAAACAACACAATATTTCATGTAAATTATTCGTAATTGATACATACCATAATAGTTCATATGTTGTCAATCCACGTTCCCTCACAGTCTCCTCGAACATAAGCTAAAAATCGAGATTAAAACATAGTAAGTACAATTATGTTTTTATCACATACCGAGATAAAATGGTACTATTATCACGATTTTTTTAAAAATGTGTGATTAAAAAAAAATTTCTAAAACAATTCGTCACGCTTTTTATAAAACCGAGATCTTTTTAATTTTTGATGCGTAATCTTAGACTATTATTGTAGTAGTGTATATGTAAGTTGACCTAAGTACTTTACTATTATTATTTTAAACAGTTAATAAATATACAAGTTAAAAGAAAGCAGGCCATGTTTTTCTAAGACTAGATTATTATTAATTGCCTTACTGGTTAGAAGAGAAATAATATCATAATAAAACAATTCTTAAAAAATTTATGTATCTTCACAAAATATTAAATTAAAAGTGATTGCTAACCCCCCATTTAATACAAAAAGAAAAAGGCAAGTGATTGCTAAGTTGACCTCGTGGTCGGGTTGTCTCAATCTTAAACAAGCTTCTAACGAGTTTCAACTCAAAATTGCCATTTGTCAAGTAACTACGACAAAGAACCTTGCCCACCGAATCAGTTTATTTTTTATCTTACCTTCAATCAGTTTTAATGACGTGTTAGAACCTATTTACATATATCTAGACTACTTTTAAAGTCTTAAAGTTAATGATTGAACAAACTTCCAATAATCCCCATTTATATATATATCCAGAGATAAACAGAGGCGAAATAAAATTTTCGGTGTTTGTTTTAGTTGGGATTGATGTCGTATATTGTCTCTTTTGTCCTTACACAAATCAAAATTTTATATTGAAAAAAATAAAAACAATCATATTATTACTCTCGATAGAGGAAATATGTAAATATTTAATCCTGTCCCCCGCGGGATTTTTTTGTGTTCGTGTGAGATATGAACGCTCTTAGCCAAAGTAATATTGTCTAAATTTGCGACACTAAATACTTAAATTTATAAACTCTAGGAAATTACATCTTTTATCTGATTTTCAAATTCTCTAAAAATGAGGATTTATCACTTGTGGTTATTCCCGAGATATATATATATATAAGTATGTAAATCCCTTCCCCATGGGATTTGTCTATGTCCGTGTGTGATGTAATGAAATGTAGGGCTGGGCTCGTCGAGCTGGAACTCGAATTTAGGCTCGTTTAATTAACGAGATACGCTCGAGCACTCTAAAACTCCACTCGACCCGTTCGCAGCCCTATGTACAAGCCAAGAAGCTCAGTAGGTATGGAATAAACTTATAGCCCGTCACGTGTTCTAAGTGTGATCTTTTCAAGTTAGAGAAGGAATACTCGGAGATACATTTACAAAAGATTCATATAGGAATGCACAAAGAAACAATTCAACTAATCAAGAATACAATGAGGATCGTATCCATACGATTTAGCGCTCGACAAATCTAGTCTGTTTATACATACATACATATATATATATGAGTTTTTTTTTATATATAATATATGTTTAACTGGGTTCCTTTCAATCACTACTCCAAATCATAACAAAGATGTTGAATGCTAAATCTATGGGAATGGTACTGCAGATTGAGGACGTTTTGCATTAATCAATAGGTTAAGTCATTTTTGAGGTGTTAATCAGAAGACACCTTTCATTGAAATGGTTAGGTGAAAGGTTTTAATCACTCGTTTTGTCCTTTTCATAAGATCATGATTTATCTCCTTGTTTTTGTTGGTATTATTATGAAATGATGATGACACACGATCATAGATAGTTGTGCAATATAAGCATATCTCAAGTACGTTGCCGTTGAAGTTGTCGAGATAGAAAAAACAGGAGGGCTTTAATTATACCAGTAGATATTAGATGACTTTATAATTTAATAATCTTTTAAGATGTAACTCTGTACTAAAAATTCAGACTCGAAATTTTTGGGTTATAATATTTTAAATTATACGTACTGAACACTTATTTTTTAAAAGAATTTTTTAAAATGATTTCCTCGTTTTACAAAAATCTTTTTAATTACTGAGGTGTTTTTGGGGCGTTACACTTGCCTTAAACTAATTGGTAAGCTATAACTGCTCTAAAAGAAAACCCAATGGGTTATCTGAGAGGTAGAGAGGTTCTGTAATCGAAACTCGACAACTTAATACTTGGGACTACTGGGGGGTTTGCCCAATCGTTTTCACCCAATACCCTAAGGACTAGTCAGTGCACGTGATTTAGGTGGGGACTCTCCCATTCAGTTTGATTTCAAGCCGACTGGGTACCTCGGTTATCAAAATAAATAAATAAATACTCTGAAAAAGGTATATGTGGATTTTTCTCATTTTTCTGTTACTATATATACATTATAAATTTTATTGGACACGTCAGTTTTTGATAAAGATTATATTTTTAGAATCTACTCAACCCAATTTATCAAATAAAAATTATATTTTATACAAAATTATGGAAAAATAATAAGTGATTTTGAGGGTGAGTTTTTGTAAATTCCCAATATCAACTGTTTATGAATTAGGTAGATGGATCGATGAATAACGAATTGGATTCTGAAAGGTTGTATTGCAGTTCTTCGTAGTACGAGTAAAATAATTTAATTTTATCTGTTTTGCCCTCGAAATTATATCGTTTCGACTTATCACGCAAATTGTAAAATTACGAAATTCGGGAATGAATTATGTAGACGAACGTGCAAATTTTAAATTGGGAGAGTGTGCATATGTAGATGGGCGTTTAAATTGTGAGATGAAGTTTAAGAATTGTGATTTGAATGGTGTGTGAATTTGTGAATTAAAGAAAGTGGTGTGAACTTGTGAATTTGGAATATTTAAAATGTGCCGATGGTGGGTAAACAAATTTTCTAGTTTACATAATTAGACGAGAAAGATCTAAAAAATCAAGAATTATGATTAATAGTTTACAAAAATTTTACTAAAGACGAAATTAATCTAAAATGGATAGATATTTCTGAATTATTTTTATCATTCCTGAGTTTTAAGATTTGTTTCGTATTATTTTATTTTTTTGGAATCTCTCGTGAAAGCGAAGTAATAGTTTATAAAAATTTAAGGAAGGCAATTTTTTAAATAAAAATTAAAAAATTATTAAAAAATAAGTCGAAACCCAGTCTTAATCAAAGCCTCAGGCCCATTATTTTGAAGAATCGGGCCAAGTTTCAGAATGGTCCAGATAACTTCGGGCTTATTACAACCCGTTCGTTCGTTGTAAAATGTACTGGAAAGATGAGAAATAGACGGCGTCGTATGAGCCAATCTAGAAAGACACTGCCAATTGTACTGTCCCTACTGGTGGTTGGAATGGATAGCGCAAGTGAGAGTACGAACCGCGCGCGCGAAAAAGACAGAGATCGAGTGAGAGAGAGAGAAAGAGAGAGAGAGAGAGGAGAGAGAGTGTGCCGGAACATTTGTTGGAGAGAAATGGTGCATCAGCTTCTGGTTGTACGATCATCGCCGCTTCTTCTCCAATCACATTCTCCCCCTATTCCTAAGTACTCATCTCGCTTACTCAATTCTAGTATGTTTCTTGCATTTTCCTTTCTCTATTTGTTTTCCTGGATCTTTAGATTATAGTTTGCTTTTAGTTTGAAAAATTCAAAAGCTCTTACATCGACGTAATGGAAGAGTTGCAGTGGACGGAATTAGGGTGTAGACTGCGATGATTTTGGTGTTTAGGGTTCGAGACTAAATTCCAAATGTTTTCGTATTAAGCTAATTGAAAAAGATTGAAAAAGAGAATTATGTAGCTGCGAAATTATCCTCTCTCTTTTTTGTCTTGGGTGTATGCGACACGTCTCAATTATAGTGGCTAGTCTAAAAAAATTTGAAACAAGTGTAGTTTTTGTTGAAAGTGTATTAGATTTTTGTTGTATTTTGAAACATCGCATTTTCCACCGTAACTAATGATTGCAGTATTCTGCATTAAGAATCTGCGCTGAGCTAGATTGACAAAATTCTGGTTCAATTCGTGATGGAAAAACAATCCATTTCTCTCTTTTCTCTTACGGTATTGCATTTTCAACTTTGCAAGCAGTGGATCTACCCATCTAGGATTTATAGGCACTAGGATTAAGTGTCTATGACACGTATAAATTTGTGGGGGCAATATATAAAATTCTGCGAGGCAAATTTATAAAAATATCTAACAAATATGCCTATCGTGGGTGGATTTTTCAACTCAGTGGGGCCATTGACTCTAGTTGCAACTACATAGGTCCGCCCCTGTCTGCAAGGGATGGTCTTTGATCCTGCATCGTTTCTTGTGTTAGATAAAAGGATAACAAGGAATGAAAGCCCTCCTAAATTTTCAGAGCAGATTTGATGACCGATGCTTTTCTACTCATTTGAATCTTTAAGCAAAGAGCGCACGCTAATTTAGACTTTGGTTAAACATGTTTTAAGCATTTGATCATCTACTATTATGCCACATTCACTAATCCATGTTGCGAAATATCTGCCTCCTTTTATAACTTGCCCATCACTTCCAGTTTTCCCCTTTTAGAAGGTTCTGATAGGGATTTCAGTCTCCACTTACTTTTGTAGTATATAACGCGTTCTACATGTAATTTTTTTGTTGTCACTTCGTCCTTCTGTTATAATAGGGGAATTCCTGGGCATATAACCTTACAATGCTCGTTTGAGCAGCATATATCAAGCAAGGCTATGACAAGACATGTACTATCAGGGCTTGCTGCTTCATTTATATTTCTTTCTCAAACAACTCAGGTTAGTTTTTCATTCCTTTCAGTAAACAACACTATTCCAAACTTCTTTAATACTGATATGAAAACGTCATAAGTCCTTGATGTTTCTTTCCCAACAATTGAGAAGTTCGTTCGTTGAAGACTAGAAGCCTAGTTTTTGTGTTCGTTTTCGGTTTTAGTAATTTCCCCCCTTCTGTTTGGTATATCACTCTGCAGTGATATTTGCAGATGGGCTCTTCCGATGCAGACTGAATAGTTTATACTAGAAGTAACTTTAATGAAGTCTCCAACAAGATTAAAGGACGTAGATAATACACGTCAATGAGTGAGATAATTGGTTAGGAAGGAGAGGATCAAAGGGGAGAACAATGTTATAAACAGTAGCTGGTTGCCAAAATCGTCCTCAATGCTCTTGTGCAGGTTGCCGCTGAAGATATTTCCAGTCATTATAACTTTTGCCAGCTTGCAAGGGCCACGAATGATGTGCCAACTCTTCCACTTGATGAGGGGTCTGATGGAAGAAGTGAGATGATGATGATGATGATGAGAGGGATGACAGCAAAGAACTTTGATCCCATCAGATATTCTGGAAGATGGTTTGAAGTAGCGTCACTTAAACGTGGCTTTGCTGGACAAGGTCAAGAAGATTGCCACTGTACCCAGGTAAAATTCAACGACTAGTTAGGTTTGTACTAGTCATGAACTTCCTGGTTTCGCAATCAGGGATGTTAGGCTCACTGCATACAACTCACATCCAATTATCTGGTCCACTGCTACTATAAATTTTCAATGATAAAGTATTACTGGTACTTGTACAGGCATTTATAATTTCTAGGCTGCAAGCTGATGTATGATTCTTTGACAAGCAATGTTTTGTTTCTCACAGCCTAAATATGCCAATTCTTGCAGGGCATATATACATTTGATATGGATGCACCTGCTATCCAGGTCGACACGTTCTGTGTGCATGGGGGCCCTGATGGGTACATTACAGGTATAAGGGGGAAGGTTCAATGCCTTTCGCAGGAAGATGTGGAGACAAATGAAACTGCACTGGAAAAGCAAGAGATGATCAAGGAAAAGTGCTACCTTCGTTTTCCTACACTGCCATTCATCCCGAAGGAGCCTTATGATGTGATTGACACGGATTATGACAATTTTGCACTTGTTTCTGGAGCAAAAGACAGAAGCTTTATTCAGGTAAGCAGACATTTGTTGCGTGTGTGAGAGGGTATTTTGCGTGTTCATATTTTGTGGCATGTTTGTGATGCCTCCTTTACACGGTCCACTCTTAGAACTGGCAAATCCAAATAGAGTATATTCTTGTCTTAGTCTTGCTTCCAATAGTCCCAAACGGCCAAGTGGCTTACTTGTGTAGAAGCCCGAAATACATGCACCTTTTACTAGTCGAAATCAACCTCCCTTATCATTTTCGATGCTTCAGAGAAAGATAAAGAAAAAAGACCTTCGTATATAAGTTCTACCGGAATATATGAACTTGGTTTATGTCATATTTCTACTCTTTAAATCCAGGTTTGCTTTTTCAAATGCACATTCTAATCTTGTTCTTTTCTCTTTGGACACAAGATAAATACCCATTTATGTGAAGTTGCAGTGTTTACTCCTAATTGAACCACTCGAAAATGTTCTGTAGCAGACTCTAGCTTTCTTCAGAGTTCTATCACCAAACTATATTTTCTTTCATGTCGTACTTCCGGGAAATTTTTCTTGTTCCAATCTTGTTGGAACATTTACATACGAAAGTTCAAGTACTCGCTTTCATTGCACCTCAGGTGCAGAACTTGTCTTTTTTGGGGTTTGTATATGGATAACCAATTTAATTATATATCTTCGGGGTATTTATTCCAGATTTACTCGAGGACGCCTAATCCTGGACCTGAATTCAAAGAGAAGTACAAAGCTTACTTAGCAAAATATGGTTATGACCCAAGCAAAATCAAGGACACTCCACAAGATTGTGAAGTGATGTCCAATAGCAAATTAGCTGCAATGATGTCTATGAGTGGGATGCAACAGGCTCTCACGAACCAATTCCCCGATTTGGAGTTGAAATCTGCTGTTCAATTCAATCCGTTTACTAGCGTATTGGACACTCTAAAGAAGCTTGTTGAGCTATACTTCAAGAAGTAATTATCATTTACTGGCTGGGAATTTACGAAGTGTCTCACGTGCATCAAATAGTTCCGGACATATTTATGTCCCAGCCCGTGCACACAATCTGTGTAGATTTGCTCATTGTTGTGTAACCTCAACGAAGCCTTGTCTCAACTATGTGGCTCACCAAAAGTTATGTTTTGAAAAATATTACAGCCAAGTGCAATGAAATGCTGAAGACTAACCATTGTGATAACATTAAAACTGTTATTGAAGTTTCGAATTGCCCTTTTCAATGTGAAGCAATTGTCGTACAAAATATGATACTTGGATTCCAGATGACAACTTTTATTATACATAAAATTTGAAATTACAAACTGGAATAAGAAAACAGATTTGAAAAATGAAAAGTTTAGAACATATATATAATAAATACAATACCGAATTAAGTTTTGTGGAATTATAGTTTTTTTTTTTTAAAACAGATTCATAGCGTTACCGTGTGTGTTAGAGATTGCACCGGTGGTTGTCTTTTAAGGTAAAACGGCTAAATAAGTTGACAGAACACTAACTAACAACTGCTTGTCGAATCGAATTGTGTCTTTCTTACTTAAGAACACGAAAATCAGAATATGCTAGCAAAGACAAAAAAAAAAAGAATTCAATGCTAGAAACTTGAGAATGTGGAGGTTATATATACATGGAGAACTCTTAAACTATGAGACCTTTGGACTGCGAACATCTAATAGATGTCATGAATGAGACCTTTTTAGTAGCACGGACGCATTCAACAACCTTTACAATTTTCAACAGAAACTCTGCGCATATACTTCCCCAAGAAATCAGTTCCCCATTGCTTTGATTAGTACATTCTCAGCTAAAATTGACAAGGGAAAAGATATATAACCAATCAAACATGTAAAGAAACTTCTCAAATATCTAACATCATCTGCTAAAAAAAAAAAAATGAACACTGAAACACTAGCAATTAGTCTATGACAACCACAAAAGAAGAGGAAGTGGTCAACACTGTTCTTACAGAATAATCTGACCCAATATGTGAATCTTGAATCATCCCAGACTCTTTCTTCGACAACCTAGAAACTGGGAACTAATTCTGATCACAAAAAGTCTTTGGTCTCAGAAAAGTTGTCAAGAAAACTTCTTGAATTCAAAATGAATGGACTATTTACTTGAGTTTACAGGCTTTCAAACCCCAATGAAGCATAACTCTTGATTTTGAATTCGAAAATATTTTCAAGAAAGTTTTACAGTAGCTGACCCACATGAAGGAGGAGGAGAACTGTATTGTTATTTTGAGGGGAGTAGCCCACTTTACATGGGCTTGAGCCTTGAGGCCATTACTAGAGTTTCAGAGGACGGACAATTATCCAATTCCTTGTAAAATCAAAGTTTAAGTAAGATTTTAAGATAGCAGAGTATCAACAAATCAGAGTGGCGCAGCGGAAGCGTGGTGGGCCCATAACCCACAGGTCCCAGGATCGAAACCTGGCTCTGATAAGAGAGCAAGCTTCTTATCCCACTCCTTTTTTCTTTTGGACATTTTAGCAAATTTTCTTCCAGGCTGTTTATCTGTAATTTTTTTTCTTTTCTTTTTACAAGAAAAAGGATAAGAAAATCGTAATGATTTTTTTGGCCTTTTTAACAATTTTTAGTTTAGGGTTACCTGTATCTTTTTCTTTTTATTTTAACAAGAAAAATAATAGAAAATCGGAAAGGAATTGATCTAGTAGTTAAGGTCCGAATTTAAAAGTTTGTTCCTTATTAAGATTTTATTTTCATAATTTCTCATATGTTATCAATTTTTATTGGGCAAGTTCATATACGAAAAACTAATTGTAATTGAGACTTTTGCTAGTGGACGTCAAATGGTAAGATTGCTCCCTTATAAATTAGTCGAGATGCACTCCAAATTCCAAAAGGTCCTGGTTAAACGAGAGGGAAGGCCATGTTTGAATGGTTGGAAATTTAGAAGAGGAATAAACTTTTCACGGTAGACAACAAATACCCAATAAAAATAGTTATCAAAGAGATATTTTATCCATATTTTCATTATTTTAATGATTGAAGTTATTTTGGAAAGAGAAAAAAAAAAGAAACTATGACGGCACAAGAATTACCCAATTTTGCAAAAAAAAAAAAAAAAAAATCACATTGCTCAATTCTATCTTTTTCTTAAAAAAAAAAAAACTCACTCAATTTTTTTATGACACTTTTTTTTTTTTTTTGAGAGATGCGTCAACTAAAGTCGATGCTTTCCAACATGTCCTTCAAAACCAGCTCATTCTCATTCTTCAACTTCTTTAATTCTGATTTGAAGTTGCAGTTATGCAACAATATTATAGTGCAACAAGACAACATAATATTATCTCTATTTGTTATTTAATACTTAATTAAATTTATATTAATTTAAAAAGTCTCTAAATAATTTTAAATGTAAATGAAATTACATAATTTTAATGCACAACAACTACGACACTACAACACCACCCAACCCTTTTAATTCACTCTTCAAATTTGGAGTACAAGCAACATCTTTCAAACATCAAAACAATAGAGTACTTTTTCCTTGGTCTTCAACTATTTGCAAAGTACTCTTATTATGCTAAACTCAAATATTTTAAAGTCGAAACTTGCCAACTTAATACTTATTAGGGTCACTGGAGATTTTTTCGGTCGTTTTCACCCAGAGTCTCGAGAGGACTAGTTGGTAATTTAAGTAAAGACTCCCAACTTTATCTCAACCTGGTCCTAAACCAATCGAATACCTTGATTATTGAAAGAAAAATAAAAAAAGACAAGAGTCTGCGAAAGTCCATTATAGAGAATAGAAACTCACTTGAAAATACAATTCAAGAGATCGGAAACTATAGTGCAGCCCGCATTTACAATCATCGAGTCCCAATTGAAGATAGTAAAGTACATTTTCAGTGTTAAGATGTTTCTTATTTACTTTTCACTCATTTCCCCTCATCCAATCTACCCAAGCAAAGTGAAAAGGTGAATCCACTCTCCATATCCTCATGGTTGCAATAACTTCAATTTGTAGTTCACATGATAAGGTACAACAAGAATGTGAATCACATATTTCCCATTACCCTTCTCCATCTTGAAAATCAAATTTAAAAAACATAAAAAAAAAAAAAAAAAAAAATTGACCCGGTGGGACATATTTACCAAAATATTCAACAACAAAAAGAAAATATTCCAAAAGAATTATTCAACTCGGTGAGATCAATTGACCCAATTTGCCACTGTGTAAGTCATCTGAATTAAGCAACTTAAATGTTATAACTGCTTCCACATGATTACAGTGACAATGGCAATCTCACTTAACCCACCAACTACTCTGCTCTTCCCTATAGATAAAACCCTATAAGGTACAAAGAATTCATGTGACAACACAGGCATAAGGCCAAAACCAAGATGCCAGAGACTCAAAGCAATTCCCCCACCCAAACAAGGCCCAAACCCCCCCTCTTTCTTCATCCACAAGACTCCCACTTCACACCAACCACACAGAAACTGATGCACAATTCCAGCACTATTTCCACAAAAAGCCCTGAGAAAATGGATGCAAAAACTCCAGTGGAAATAGGCACCAGAGGAACAGTTGGATCCCTTATAATGAAAGAAATAGAGTACTTTACACACCTTGATTCTGGTAAACCTCAGCATCAATTCACTGAAATGGCTTCCACAAGCAGTCAGTCCAAACCCAAGTCTGGAACTTTGAACACAACAACCCCAAGAAAGAAGAAAGGAGGAAGAAAACTCTTACCAAACATGTGTTCTATGGTGGAAGTTGCAAAAAGCAATCAGCCAAGCACGGCTTCTGGACTCGGTTACCGGAACCTGAAATCTGATGATGCTAAGAAGTTGCAGGCTTAAACAATGCTATCAGAAAGCTTTGAGAAACCGAGCTTCTTGAGTCGATTTGTCTTACGGCTGCCGCAGTTTATGTCCACAATTTCAACTATGTAAGATAATCTTTTATCAGGTTTATCCCTACTAGGAGTTCCATCTAAGGATATACTATCAGAGTCGAGCATTGGTACTTGATGGGTTTTTCGATAGTAGTGTTTTGTTTTCCGGATAGTTTCCGGGCTTTTCTTATTGATGGTGCTCCTGCTGCTGCTGGCTTCATCCATTGATGTTTTTGGCATTAGTCTATTAGGAGGAGGAGTAGCACCAATAGGAACCACAGTAGCAATTGCCGTTTGAGTTGCTGACTTTCTGGATTGTAATTCCCTTGAAATTAAGGTACTGATTGTCCCGGTGGTTCCAATTTTGATGGATCCTCCGCCACCCTTGATTGCTTCCAGTTTCGGAACCATGTTTTCCTTCAGTCGGAAAGGTCTAAGATAAGTCTTTTTTTCTGGGGGGGAGAAGCTTAGGATCACCAAAGCTGGTATGCCTAAGTTACGTCAACGCAGTTCAAGGTCCTGTCATCAGCAAGAGTATAGACATGAATTGTACGGTTGTTTTTCCATCACAAACATGTAATCTCGCGGCAAAGTTAGGAAATATTCTGAGACTTCAATTGAGTAGTTTTTCTTCAATGCTTCCACTGCTAGGCAGATAAGAGAAAAACCACTAGAGATGAAGGTGTTTGTTAAAGCTTTTGGACTAACGTCTGCTTCTTTTGTTTAACAGAAGTTCTGTCACTGTGTTTGCTATCGCTTTGATTTCTGCTTCTGGTCCAAAAAACAGCTTGAAAAGTTAATGTTGAGAAGCTATCATTTTGATGCTTTTAGATTCTGCTTTAAAAAACCAACTTTTACCACAATCTAAGGGTCCCCCCCCCCCAACCCCCCGTGCCAGCCGCGAGTTCTCCTTTCAGTTATCAGCAGTTGCAACATTTCAACACGGACAGAGTTTAAACTCCAATAACACTAACAGAGACATTTAGCATGTAGAGACAGATGATCAAAACGAGCGAATATGGTAAACACCTTTTCAAAATGATCAAAACATTGAAGTAAAAACGTTTTAACTAGCAGAAACCTTGTCTCATTAAAGCATACATTCTATTGACAAGATTGATACATCCAATGAGGGAAAGTAGTGATGACAGATGACCAAAGTTCGCCAATCACCAAAAATCATACTTCTTGGTCAGATAATTACAGTGAAACCGGGAGAATAATTACCAGAAGGGCAGGCAGACTATATTATGAAAAGGATGGAAATTTTAAGGGAGAAATGGGTAAACATATTAGATAGGCAATTTTTCTTAGTTCATTCTCTTGGTTCGTTGATCTTTTGCTTAATTCGTACCTCACACATCAGAAAGGCCAAAATCCATCAAAGTATTTATCGCAACCATTATGTGGTTCGTGAGACAGAGAGAGATGAGCATGTGAAGAAGTAAAAACTTAATCATCAAGCAAGAAAAACTTAAAAATCTGCTTAAAGAAATGTTTCATACATCCAAACAATATTTAAGGGTCAGAAAATCATTTATAGCATCTGATACAGCAAAGCTAAAGCAATCACCAAATCTAAAAAAATTGACAGGTCCAAAAGAAAATAAGCCAAAACCTCATCAGAGTTTGTTGGTCAGAATGTGGAAAATATCCACCAACTTTAACCAGAACTGGTCCACTAGCAGTAAGTTGGCTTAAAATCATGGTCCCAACAAGAAAATGCTGACCATTTCAGACCAATAATAGCCATTAAAACACTGGATCCAACTCCCGATCTCATCTGTCCTACCTACCAGGCTACCCTCGTAAGAACAAATTGAAACTAAAAAAGCGTTCTCAACCCTTCTATAAACATATACACACATGCCTGATATATCTAGTTTCCAGCCAAATGCAAAAGGAGATTATTTTTTTTCCCCAAAAAAGAACTTGGGACATACCCACAACTTGGCAACTTTTCATCCACATTGATAAGTCTACAATTTAAAAAGAAAAACTTGTGATATACCCACAACTTCCAATAATTGATCAATTTCAGCCCATACAATCAAAACCCACCATAAAGACAGTGTACGGCTTCAGAGATGCCCACAACCAGAATTTATTGATATAAGAGCATCCACATAAGTTTCTCTATTTTTTGGACCAAATTAGGGAGGAATGCTCACTTTTCTACTTTAGAGAGCTACATTTTCTAATGTCTCCGACACCTGAATAGTGACCCGTTCTAATTTTGCTTTCACTACGGGAACTCCTTAAATATAAATATAAAGAGTCACCGTAACATTCACAAAATAGGAGGACACAAAGAGAGAACATATCTAGGAAAATTGCTCCTCAAAATAGGAAAGGAGGGGATCAAGGGAGGCTAGTGTGGATTCTCTAAATCAAGATATCAAAACCCATCAAATCCGTACATTAGGTATCAAAGAGATTCGAAGACTCGCAAACCACATTAGCTTTTGTAAAATCAAACCCTAACTACGTAAGGATAATCAAGCAACAATTTATTGTATCAATATGTAAAGCCCTTGTATATATCAAGATCAGAAAGCATACCCACCGCAGAGCATTAATCGGAGCTCAAAGTGTTTGGAGACGGGTCATTAAATCTCTCCCCTTCATTTCTCTCTCCCTCTTCCCAGCTACCATAATTTATGGAGAATTGATGCCAAACCCACCAAGAAATGTTAGATTCCCCGAATTATATACTGTGAACTGTGACTATATACTGTGAATTGTGACTTTAATAATGAAGTTTGGCCATTAGAATGTGTGATTAATGATCTTACAAACAGTTGGCAGGGCCCGTCAACTGGCCCTTAGGGGACAGTCCAATGCATGTTTGTGGAGTTTGTTTTCCGTCATCATTTAGATTTAGCATGTTTTATCCATCTATTTTGTATTCACAACACTAATAAATCAACAAAAAAACCACGTCTCATAGGTGTAGATTTTGAAAAATAATAGGCCGTGTGAGTAGATAATATGTAAAAAGTAGATCAATATCTGTAAAAAAAAAAAAAAAGTTGATATTTGGTGAAGTATTTATTTTGAAAAACTTGCGGTTGTTAGATCCTTAATATATCATTTATCTAGCGAGCAAATTATCTCCACATATTAAGGGTGCCGAGTAGGCAATAGAGCAGAAAAACAACAGTGCTTTAGACCATCCAATCTTTCCCGTGTTGCTTGCAATCTCATTTTCTTGAACAATAAAATTACAATACATATTAATTTCGTGAATGTGTACTAATATTCATGAAATGTACATTATTTTTAAATTTCTTTGGATTATGTTTATATTATTCAGACGGTAATTAGCAAGACTGTTTACTTATTTATTTATTTTAAAAAATAACAAAATAAGTAAATAAATTATTCTATCAAATGATCATTTTTGTTTTTGTTTCTAATTTCTCCATCTCGCAACTGCTAACTTAATATTTTCTCTTAAAAAGTATTATTTTCATTGTTAAACAAAAATAAAATGGACGAACTCTTAATCTTATGTTTTTTGTAACCCAATTATTGTAGAATCAACCCCAAGTGATTGATTTGGTGACATGAGAGAGGTGACTGGGTTTGTCTATAAGGTCATGAGTTCAAATTCTACTAGAACCACTTACTTGAAGTTATTGGAAGTTTTTTTTACCATTAATTTCAAAATCCCGAGAACTAATTGGCAATAAATTAGAAATATTTAAAACTGGCCGGAAACCTTAATTATAAAAAAAAAAAAAAAAAAAACAATTATTGTAGCATAACAAAGATATTGAAATATGTTGTTTCTGATTTAACATAGATGGTGGATAGTGGGACAACTACCTTTCTTTGTGTTGTATAATTGGGCATCCCTTAGGCCCATTATAATAATAGGGTTTTGGTGAGAGAATTGTATACAATTTGGGAAGGAATCTCAAAGCAGAAATTGACCAATCCAACTGTGAAAAATGAATGGAGATGGCCAATGACTAGAAATTCTGTCACAAGAGAAATCATGGCTAGCACCCATGTGCCCTTATTCCTAATATGGCTCAAGGGGATACAGTTGTATGAAATTTGAATTCTAGTGAAACATGTGTATGTATTTCTCCTATCCCCTGCAAGTTCCATGTGAAAGGGAAAGCTTTTGGACTGATTAAGCATCGATAGGGGATAAGTCTTGACAGCCATTAATGACCAACTGCAAGATTTGGGAACACTTCTAGATTATCACGCATGATCATAAGGTAATTACTGCCTCTTTGTCTTGTTTTCTTTTATTAGGACCTGTAAATGCATGTATTGTATCAGCATAGAAGTAGGCTGTAATTCAGAAGTGTTACCATATCTTGCAGTTGGTCAATAATGGCTGCCAAATCTTGCATTTGGTTAATAATGGCTGTCAAGACTCATCTCCTAGTAGCACTGAATCCTTCTAGAAGCTTCCCCCTTAGTCAGGATTTCTCTGCTTCTGGTAAACTGTAGTACGGTTGTATTGTACAAATATTTCTAGTGAACGAGGAAAACTACAACTTATCTCGTCATAATCAGTCAAGTGAAAATCAAAAACTGAATTGGACTTCACAAATCCGACATAAAAATGGTGTCACTGACTCTATGTTAAGGCAGTCAAATGGGTGGTGCAAAATAGATGATGTACAAACTTTTAGAATCTTGTGTGTTCAAGCTCTTTATGGAAGTAATGTATGCGGTGAAAAGGAATAGAAGAAATTTTCAAACATGAGTGAAGTATGTTCATAATGTGGTTTCTAAGATGGAGACTTATCTTAAGGGCCTGCATAAGGTCTTGGAGAAGAATGAGCAAGACTATAAACACAACTCTCTTAAGGGCCTGCATAAGGTTCGGAATCTTTGGATGCACATGGAGCCTTCATTATATTACAATTGAATAAAATTAAGAAAAAAAAAGACAGCCATTTGAAGTATGAAAATCGTTTGATATTACTCTTGCAACAGCGACATTCAATGATCATCATCTCAATGAGACACGATCCCGTCACTGTTCAAAAACCAGCAAAAAGGTTGATTTTTCCTGGTGGAAAAAGTACAGCGTGTCTATTTCAGGTACAAACGCAACAAGACAAGGTTAGAAAGAGAGACAAACCCGGGACAAAACCAGTTGCACGTAGTCCCGTCTCATAATCTGTTAGCGTTTAAATGCTTCAGTTGACAAAAAAAGAAAAATATATATATATGAATGAAGGATCTTACTAAATTAGGTGTATGAATATAAAAAACAGTAAGCATTCTTGATCTCTCTCAATTCGCAAATTCGGAAGCTGAGGACTTGATGTCCTTCCCAAGAAAACATAATCGCGACAATGCCAAAATGATCAAGCTTTCACAACTTGCGAAAAATTCGGAATTCAACATCAGAAAAAAATATAGACAAAACGAACAATTTCCTATACACGGGTGATACCCTCTCCAGATATCATATTTTCCCAGCCAAATCAAGATGGACTCATCAACGAGCTCTGTTGAAAATCCCAACACAGTTTGAAATATAAACAATCAAATTCGCTGATGAAATACCTCATAACAAGTTGGATTTTGTCGTCGTTGCACTGCGATAGGCGAAGTAACGGTGGGGGGTGACTCCCTCAGGTGCCAGACCTTTACGAGGGAATGATGACAAATCTGCATTTTGGCAAATGTACAGAGTGCTTTACTTGGCAGAATACCAGTTTTGAGCGCATTTGGCATCGACAGAGAGGTCAACCCTGAGGATGTTCTTTCCATCAAATGGTTTGGACATGCACTCGACAACTATAGCCTTGGCTTCCTCGGCTGACTCTGTTGGTCCTTCAAGGATTACTTCATCATGGACCTGTTTCCCACAAGAATGCCCTTTCAGGGACGAGAAAAAACGAATCAACTCCTTAAAATCTAAAGCCACACTAAACTGTTCATCGCCTCATAGAAATGGTACTCATATCAAACATCCTTTTCCCATAATCTGACCTTGCCTCCTAGGGCAGTGGTGCAAGCTATTTATACTTGAGTTCCGAAAAGAAGAGTTTCAGATTAAGATCCAGCAATAGAATTATCAGAAGAGAAAGGAAAGCCATGAAATTAGATGGGAAAACTCATGCTTATAGTTGCAAAGATAGTGAAGATATATATACATCTCCATTTCCTTTTTCCAAGGGAAATGAAGTTTTGCTCCTGCAGTATCATCTGGACAATATATCCGACCCGTATAGCAAAAAAACCAAGTCACTGGAAAATAAACATATTCAGTAGCCAAGAATCAGCCTCTTTCCATAAAGTAACATTCATGAACAAAATGCACAGAGGATTAACAAGAAACGAGAGCCAGTTCATGTATCCTGCGGAAGTCTACAAGGGAAATTTAATAAAATGAAACAAGAAGATGGCCTTGCAAATCATCAGCTAACTCACAACGAAAGGATGGAGAGTAACTGCTCTGTTTAAAGAAAAGGCTCTTTGATGGGCCGGAATAACGTCAAGATAAATACCAATCGAAAGAATGAACAGACTAAAGCAAAATGATGGGTTAAATCTTGAAGGCAATGGCCAGATCTTTTTATTAAAAATGCTGTCTACTCTGTCATTTGATTCAACTAGAAGTTGAGTGGTTTTCATTTTCCTTATTTGGAGGGACAGAAGAAGGGATAACCTGTAAAAGCAGCCTCCATCCAAGCTCCTTCAAACGCAAATTCTTCGATATTTCTAACATTGCACACATGGCAACATCGGCAGCACTACCCTGTTATGGAATTGTAGAAATCAGAACCTGAGTTGGCGTGTGCGTGTGCGCGCGCGCGCGTGAGAGAGAGAGAGAGAGAGAGAATATGAGGTTTTGAGATAAAAAGAACCTGCACAGGTGTGTTGATAGCAGCACGTTCAATGTGACCTTTTTGAGAGTTGGAAACATGGTCCACTGAAGGAAACAAGCGGGCTCGTCCTAGCAATGTATGAACACATCTGTTTTTGCTGCATGCTTCCTTCTTTCGTTTGTCCTGCCAATCCCGCACTTCTTTTCTCTCATTGTACCAGCGATCAACTGTTTCTTTTGCTTCCTTCACAGAAACCTGAGTAGAGATGGAAATTATCCTTGAGTAAATAAAGTACTATATCAGTCGAAACAAGAGTGGTTATCATTTAAGATTTAGAAAAGCAGTGGTACCTTCCAATCTCGGGAAAGCCCCATTGGCGTCTTCCCATATGCAATGGAAAAGTTGAGCATCTTTGCTTTCCTTCTCTCAGAAGCAAAAGCATCCTAAAGCAAAATCAAAGAGGGGTTTAAAAGGGCATCTCCATAAGAAACTCACAGGAAGAGTGTGTAATTATGACTGCAAAAGAGAAAAGTCACTGGAATAGGCCACAGACCGCTAAAATAAATGACTAGTGTAAATCCATATATCTATATTGTTCAACAGAAACCTCAAATTTGAAAACAATAAAACCAAAGACTAGCCAGGGAAAACTCTTCACACCACACAAACAGTAAATCAAAGGTGTATACATTAAATTCCATCCATCCTAAAGCACCTCTCTCTCTCTCCCTCTCCCCCTCCCCCTCCCCCACCCACACACAACAAAAACAAACAAGGAACACCAAACTACTTTGGCTTCTAGTTACTGCAAACTGAGAGATAGTTCCCAAATCTGATCCACACTGACCAACCATTGCAAATACCTTTCTGCCTTCCTTTCTCAATGCTTAAGTTACCAGCAGTTGAGATGCAGTCCACTAGTTTAGCCAACCACTCAAGGAACCCAGAATACCTCCCACAAAAGCCATTCAATAAGAGGAAGCAAAAAAAGCAATTCACCTACACAAAACTGATATCTATTTATTGTGTTGATGTAGAAAGTGGCTGCTTTTTTGGAATTAATCCTTCAACTAAAAGAGTTTTGACGTTTACCTTCAATAGAGGAACTGGAGGCTTATCCTCCCCCGGTTGAGGATGCCACTCAAGAAGCACGGTTTTTTGTTCAACGGCTTCACGAATGTGTGGATACATATTCATTGCAGTCCTTGAATGGAAGTCCCCGCCAGCTTTGAAGGCATCCAACATACTCTTACAATTGGCAAGATGTGCAAGGATCCTAAGTTCCAGCTAGTTATAAACAAGTTTTAAAGATCAACACTACGAATTATATGTTATAACTTTATGTCTGCGTAATTAAAAATTCTTACCACTAGAACCATAGTAATATCAGTTACCTGTCCGTAATCCGCAACAATAAGCGAGTTTCCTGGTGCAGCAACAAATGCCTGGCGGATTTTGTAGCGGTCTTTCTCTAAAGCAGGCTGATTCTGAATTACAGCAAGCAATATTGTTAACAGCTTCAAATACATTTGGTGAAAGACAATGGAGAATAGCTTTCCATGTCAGCAACTTCGGTTAAAAACTATAGTATATGCACCTCATAAGCAACAGCAAAGACCAATTTGAGAAAATCAGTATAACAAAGTCCTGGCAAAATCCTGAGGATCTTTGTTAATCAGTCATAAAAATACAGATAGTAATTAGATCACCAGACATGCTTTGAACCTGCAAATTAGGCCTCCTAGCTGATAAGCGCCCAGTTTCAGTGTTGATATTGAGGGAACAATGGATGCGCCCATTCTTTCCTGATATGTGACTGCCCTGCAGATAGAACCAATATAATCCTTATCTTGGGATCAATTGAATATATACGATAAATGTAGTAGTAGCAACTGAAACAAAGGAAAGTTAACTGACACAGCCCTGTAGAGGGGAAGAAATGTCTTGAGGGAGGTAAGTCGCAGTTCATGTTATACCGAGCCACAACCAGCCTAACAACTCACCACAGAATGGACTAACACCTGAAGGATCTTGAAAAATCATTTCTCAGGTAGCAAGAGACCAGATCATGTAAAAGTTTGATGCCCCTTGGAGCTGGGGAGTACGAGTTCATGAGGCAGTTTGATCAGAAGTCTGCATCAAATTGTTGCATCTTTCTGGATTCTGATCAGTTGATAGGAGAAGCAAACAAGAAGGTTTAGTGCACAAGTGGCTAAGCTATTTTTGCAGCGGTGACTCACTCAGAGAGGAACAATACTAAATTAGCTTCTCTCGTTGGTAGAAATGTGGTGATGAATATAACGGCCCTATGTGTCCGCACAATGTTGA